>APFE030328060.1:56411-73368 GCA_000404065.3 Pinus taeda | reverse complement strand
TTGTTTGAGACTTATCAATTGGCTAAAAAAAGTGTTGCTTTTTGTATCCTCATAATGTGCTGTCAATTCTTCTGTAAAAATTGCCCAAGTGATAATTTTTTTACGAGATCAAAGCCATTGATAACATACAAATTTATTTGGTTCCAAAATATAAAATTTCAATGCGTACCTTTTGTGTGTTTTGCACCTTATTGAGATTGAAAAATCGCTCCATCTGTAATATCCATGTTGCGGGATCCTTGCCATCAAACTTCCTCATATCAATTTTTGGAATATGGTGGGTCTTTGATCCAAAATTAGAGCCTATGAAATCATGATTAGTTTCCTTTACAACCTTTTCACCATTAGTAAGTATTTCGTGTAGAAAATTTGTCAAATTTGTCTTCAAATCTGCCATGTCTGTCTTCAAATATATCTTCAAATCTGCCATGTCTCTCTTCAAATCTGTCTTCAAATCTATCTTCAAATCTGCCATGTCTCTCTTAAAATATGTCTTCAAATCTATCTTCAAATCATCCATCTTAGCTTCCATGCCCTTTATCTTAGATTCCACGCTATTTATATTAGCTTCAGTTAGCTTTTGTGAGCGTAACATTTGTTGCACTTGTTCTTGTAATTTGATATATCATGTAGCATTTCTTCCTCTTATTCATGAGTCACGCTAGGGATTTCAGGTTCCTTACTAGGTGTTTACATTTTCTTTCCTCAGGGAATCCGTTACCGATAATAATTATCTACTATGCCCTTTGAATTCCTTCAAAATAAATTTTCAAACCAATCTTAAGCAAACATTTAAAAGAATCTACACACCTTTGTTCACTTTGTAGGAGCTCGATATTGCCTCTAATGTATATCTGTACTTTCAGATCATCCAGTTCTGAAATTGTGATCTACAGTAGTCTCTATGTCCTCTTTCCAATGCCGCCAATCTGATCCAAATTCGATTATGCAAGGAAGAGTTATGCAAAATCTCCCATAGTGACCTAATTATAGACTAGTCCAGTAGAGCGAACTTGTACGACATGCCACGAGTCACTGTTTCGACCTTTGGATCTGTAAAATATATAAAATAAACTAAATTCCATCCTCTTTCTATAAATTCTTACAAAATTTCAATCAGATGCTCATAGAGAAAGTTATGACGATTTTCCCCAAGTCACCTATTTGGAATGAAATTCAGGAGTCTGCAAGAAGACCAACTTCCTTAGATCATATCACCGCAAATGTAGCACGAATAGCTTTGAAATTCGGACCTGAGATTCAACATGATTTCTTCTCAAAGGGGTTTTTTTAGCTTTTAAAACATCGCAAGAAAGAAGTTATAGCGAAAATTCCACGATGACCTATTTGGAGCAGCGAAACCCTAGAATCCAAAGCTCTGATACCAAATGTTTTGAAACCAGCTCTAGAAAAGATAGATCAACGCCTTATAATTCAACCTCTTCGATGGGGCAACCTCATTTAAATTACATAAATGAACAATTCTTGGATGATTCAAATGACAAAATCTCCTTTCTATATACAGGAGTGTAAGGAGTCACAATATAACCCAGCCGACCTAACAATAATAATATAAAGCCACAAAAATAACAATAAAGGGATTCTATGGGGCACAGTAATAACAATATGGGGATAATAGGGGCACAACAATATTAATAAGGGATGCAACTACAATATTAATGGGGTAATCACTAATATTATAAGGACCTAACAATGATCATCTTTGCAGCTTTAGTGTACATTTGATGTCTTTATATTCCTGAATATATCACAGCCCAAATGGATGAAACTAGATCCAGGGTCTTCAAACTTGTTCAATATTCACCCGATTTACAAGTCGATCCATCTGAAAATATGTTCTAAAGTCAAACATGGAAAGACATTGCCTGATTACTAGCCAATGATGTAAGTTGTTAATAGGCGCGAGAGGAATCACTGATAATGATAATGACCCTCAAGGTACTATAGTACAATTCACATGGTATGAATATATGATTCGATGTCAAACACCACGTAATATCTTTCAGTCAAAGGCCATTGATGTAAACCTATCGCCGGAAGCAAGAAAATTGCCATTGAGGCATGCAAACTTCAAAGTACTGAATGGGTTGTTTCTAAGTCAACTTCTTGGATAATGAGCTGATGTTGTTTACTGAAGGTGGGTTTATTTTTTAATGAGCTTGAACCTTGCGTTAACATTTGCTTAGTGGCAGGTTTATATTTTAACGAGCTTGAACCTTGCAGAACCATTCCTCATTAGCGGGTTTATTTTTTAACAAGCTTGAACCTTGTGGAAACATTGCTCATACTAGTAGTTAAAGATGTCTCTCATTGGTAGGTTTATTTTTTAGTGAGCTTGAACTCTACCATAACATATGCTCATTGTCGTTTTATGTAGGCCATAAATGACTAAACTATAGAGCTAACTACACTAAAAGCTAAGGAACTACTAAGATTAGGTAGGATGGTTTTGTCTTTCGTCTAGGCACAACCCTTCCTTTGCTTCGTCTGCGCACTGTAGACAAAGGTGAATGGTGGTCAGACCAATCACCTAACCTAAGAAGTTGAAACTAAAAAGCTAAAAAGCTAAAAATTCTAAAAAGCTAAAAAAATGAAATTGGTCATTTTTCACTTGCATACAAGGGTTTGCATGCCCCTAGGTATGGAGAAAAGGAGAGTCTCCAGGTCACCATATGGAAGTACTTGTGGTTAGGCAGAATTGTTTCATCCACAGAGTAGACAAAACACTTCCTTGGCTTTATCCATCGAAATAGACAAAGGTGAATTGTGTGAGATAACACTTCCAATCACATAACCTATCAGGAAATCTATCTTTTCCGCTGGGTTCACCTATTGAAGTAGACCAGGGTGCATGACCCCTAAGCTTCTTTACATTCACCGAACTACTCGCGGTAATTAGGTGGATGAAATGAAGGTTGAAGAGACATTCTTGATGCAAAGAGACCATTCAAGGATGATGTTTGACTTGTAACTGTGTTTGAACTGAGAAATCAGAACTGGTCGATAAGCTATACCATTTTGCCTTTATGCGAGAAACACATCACTCGAAAGAGTGTGGAAACAATAGCTTCCATGCTATATATATAGCCAAATCCAAGAAGTAGATTGTAATCTAACTCTCCTTGGACTAGTATCACATTCAAATGAACGGTTTTCCTTTTCAAAGTTATTGGCAACTGCGAAAGGATCCCTAACAGTCAACTGGTTCCTTTGTTAAAGCTTGACAATTTTTTTGTCGCAGGAATAAGCGATGGTGAACCAAGCACTTTCCAAGCAATTGAGGAAAGGATACTCACTGAAGCCCCTTCATCAATGATAGTCCTAGACACGATCATTTTGTAAACCTGTACTATGATTTAGAATGGTACATTAGATGGAAGGTCGGGTCTCGTTATTTGATTCCAATTGGAGGAAATGACTAGAATACTTGGAGGGGGTACAGGATAAATGGCTAGATGAACCCCTTGAACTGGTGGACTTTCCTCCTATTATAAAGGAACGGGTGGATTGCCCCCAAGTTCATCAAACCCTATATTAATAAAAAGAATTTGAATGAAATCGTTTTCATTCTCTTTGGAAATAGTATCATCTAAAGGTGGACCTTCTGAAGGCAAGATTAGGTCAACTACCATCTCAAATTATTCACTTTGGTCCGGTGTGGACTCAAAAGGCTTACATTCGATGATAGGTGTTTCGACTGATGATTGAGTTATGTCAGTAGGGTTTTCAACTAGCGAAGGACTTAGTGAGAATTTCTTGTATCCAGGTGGAAGTCACTACGGTGAAGTAGGGCGATTATCCAAGACACTTTTGGCTTCATCCAAAAAAGGACAATGGTGAAGAGCATGATTACCTTCACATAACCTACATGGAAATCTGACCTTTCCTTTTTTTCCATTGACTTCATTTTCACTATTTGATGGTGTTCTATCAACATGATCGCCAAAGGTTGATGACACCAAACGGTGCGAATGGGGAGACCATCCTCTCAAGATCCGCCGAATGTAATGACAATATCGATGAAGGTGGTCTCCCTTGCAAATTATGCATGGAGATCTATGCTTGGAAAGTTTGGTGTGTAGATTTTCACTAGATGATTCATGGATGCCCCCTTGCTTAGCTGACCTCTTCCTCTTCTTCTCCATCCCTTTCTTCTTCTTTTTAGCCACTTTCTTTTTAGTATCACTAGTTTCACCAAGCAAAGAGGAAGAACGTGGGGGAGAAAAAAATGAAGTAGAAGGTGAAGGGACAGCTTTAGTATCATCTGGTTGTTGATTTGATTACTGAGGAATCACGATATTTTGAATGATAGAGGTTGAGAATATCCATACAGGCAGGCCAATTGTGATTCCCAGAAGGGACAATGTAGCCATATATGGAGCACAGATATCTCCCTAAAAAGAGAAACGACTAGGATTCCCCCCAAGAGGGATTCCTTGATTGGTGGACTCCATTACCTCAACCTAAGATCAATGAAGGAATAGGGATGTTATTTCGAATTAAATAAATTTTAATGATGCTTTGACACAACTTTGCTTTTTCAATTTTTAAGAGTCAAGAAAAAGCTAAAGATGACTCTAGCCCCCTTCGATTTTTAATGAGCCTGAAGTGACAAGTGCTTAGATGGACCTTTTCTTTTAAGGAGTCGAAAAGTAATGAAAATGACTACTCTGGAAATATAGAGAGAGGGATTACCAAACCAATCGAAAAACTACAATATACACCTTGGTGGTAAATTAAAAATAAATTACGAAGGACTTATGTATGGCAGTCAATCCTCCCGAATGCTGTGTTCAGTGCATTGCGATCGATAAGGTGACAGAAACGACTTCCTATGGATAAAGGATATCAGCCTATTGTGGTCTCCCAATATATACTCGACGGTACGGGGAGCACAAGTCCATACTAGCACTTGTCGTATCAAAGAGGAGGAATCACCCAACCTTTGATGAAAACGATAGTTACCAGGTTTTATGACGCCAGAACACGTCTCTAGCCTAGACTTCTAAATGTGTTTCATTAGGTTCCAAAGTATTGTTAAGCTCATTGAGATTTATTTTGGAGTTGATCCTATTTTCCTTTCAAGGTTTTCCGCATGTTGTAGATGTAAAATTCCCAAATATTTTCAGCAATGAAAATCCTAGCTACTAAGGAAAGAAGATCATGATTCTTTCAATTGAGAGCAAAGAGCACACACTAAATGCACTTTTCCTAAATCATTTTCCACACACTATCTAAATGAAAATGAAAATGCATGTATTTGTTTTTCGTTTCCTTAATGTGAAAATGCCCAAGAAGGAAAACTAAGTACAGATCTGAACTATTTTTTCAAAGCGACATTTCAATAATTTCTTTTCAAAATGAAAGGAAGACTAAGATGACACTTTTTGATTTCGAATAGAAAACTTCTTTTGACACTTCAAATATTAACAAATCAAATAAAATACAATGGAAAAAGTACAATTTTCTATCTAAAGGAGGAAGACTTTACGATACTCTTCTTTTTGACTCAAAATGATGGTTACGACACTTTTTTACATCAAAACGACAGTTCGATTTAAGCTACTTTTTGACTAAGGATTGTAAATTATGGACACATACATAAAAACATTTATTAATCCTAATAAATGGAGGATGAATAATGTAAAGGAAGGAGGATTCAACAATGAGATACTGATCATAAGTAGCAAAACAACTGAATAGAGCTAAAAACAAGGAGGAAAAACTCAAATTTCAAAGAGAGAAATAGTATTACTCAGTCATCGCACCTGTGCTTCAAGAAAACAGGGTGGCATCTCACCTACTACACACAGAAGGTGCGATGCATTCAGGCTTCTAGTTATAGACAGTGCGATGGGCCAGGGAGCGAAACTGAGTTGGGTTTTTGCTGAAAATTTGTACCCAAGTTCAGTGATTTAAGCTTCACTATGATGGTCAGTAAAAACAAAGTACAGAGGTATGATCTTAGGAGGTTATTGAGATACCACAAGGGTGTTTAGGATGCTTGTAAGTTAGAGGTTTAGTTCATAAACTAACCCAGAGATTGACTAAAGCAGCATTCATGTACTTTGCAATTGCATAGCAAGAGAAATTTGAAGGCTATCTGGCTAACTTCAGGCTCTGTCTACAATTTATAAAGTAAACAATAATAAATAACAAACAAACTCTTCGATCCCCAGCGACGTCGCCATGTTGTTTATGGGAAAAACAATGTCTTTTCAATTTGCTAGTTCCACTAAGATGGGTAGCTATCTTAGAAACAAACAATCAAATCACTTTGTGATTTCATTTATGTATGATAGATAAGAGAGAAGCAAAGGGACCAACCTGGATCTTCCATTTGACTCCTTGCTTGATTTCTCTCTCCCTCGATGGAACTTGCGACTCCTCTCCTACTTGTCTCGCTTTACAGAATACTTGTAGAGACAAAGTAACAAAACACCATCAAAGCATCTTGATCTATGATATCATAAACAATTTAGAATCATAAATACATTGAACATACAATGGCATTTACAAATAACAACATTCACAAATACACAATTGTATGGAGGAAAACTCAAAGAACTTTATTAATAGTAGAAGAGAGGATTACAACCCTGTTGTCTGATCCAGCATCATCCTCCCAGCATAAAATCCCTCTTCACCTCATGAAAAGCAAGATCACCCAACAATACAATGTTTCTTCTCAAAGACAAACTAACAACACTTCTTTACAAATTACAAAATTCCAGCCTTTAGATCTCCCAGATGAGGGATCCATTTATAGATGTTTGTAGAGGTGTGAGTCATCTCTGGGTTTTTTATTAGTGTCATTCCACTTGTACTTCTTAGTTCCACTTGGAGATTTCTTGGATCTCTTACTCATCCCTGGGCGAATTTAGAGAGGCAAGTGTCATAGAGGAAGTTTCTAGAAGATTCCATGAGCATCCACTTAGCAAACTACCTCAAACATTTGTCCATTCTTTCTCATCGCACCCCACAGAAGGCCTTTTCAGTATGCATCGTACCTATCTAGTGTAGGAGTCAATATGCATCGTACCTTGACCAAGGGGCAGTCAGTATGGTCCTGTTTTGGTCAGTTCTGAGTGGTTTTTCAAGTGGAACTTCTGGGAAATTATGTAATCAGTTCACCATGATCTTTTAGGGTATGAAACAACACTTTTAGGGGTTAAAGATCCCCTGGTTTATCCACATATATGATTGGGGTTGCAGTGCCCAAATATGTCTATAACAATATTCCTCATGAAGAATGGAAAGAAAGCTATATAAGTACTCAAGCTAGGCCACTTCGCCTTCACCATCATACATGTAAGTGGACAAGAGATCAAAAACCTCCCTCGTGATGGTGACATCTTCATGATTGAGAAAACATCGGGGAGGGAGAAGAGTGCAAGAATCCATCAAATCTATGCAAATTTCAAAACTGGATGATAGGACACAACTTGTCATTTGTCCCTCCTTCTAGTGCCAGAAATGTTGAAATTACTAGAACCACCAACATGTTAGGGGATCTTCTTGGCAAGAAGTCCCATTTAGACCTTAGACCGTTTGGTGTAGGAGTCCCAGCAGTGAGTCGTATGGTAGTGCCATGACCGTGTTTTCGCATAGAGGCAAGTAAGATAACTCTGTTGGTAGCAAGGGTGTGATAGCTGTGGCAAGCCGAGGAAGGTGCATGAAAGGTTCTAGCACATGGGGAGTGAGGTGAGTGTGCCCCTTGGAAACCTGTAATAGTACTCGGCTTAGAAGGGAATACACAAGTAAAGATGCATCATTGGCTGGAAAGAAAGATAGCGAGAAATCCAAAGTGATGTTCAAACCAACAACACATTTGCAACAAGATTCATACAATTGCATACAAAATAGTCATGCACAAATAAGTAAATTAAACAACATAAATTTCTACAATAACTAGAATATTCCAAATACAATAACAACATATGCATGAAAACATGTTGGATCTGTTTTATTAAGAAGTGTAAGTTCCAGTCATGCAATAAATCCATGTAATCTCGCTAGTTCCAATAGTGGAACATTACAACCACAACTACCTGCTCCTCCAAAGAGATATACTAACTCTGTGCATTAGAGAAGCTAAGTCTCGTTATAATATTGTCCAAGCTTTCTCTAAGATGGTACTATCGAATCTCGGCTGACAAAAAGTCTTTACAATGAGTTATGAGGTTCTATTTATAGCAAAGGGTGGGGTGACCCTTGACATTCCCCTTTGTGGCAGTTCATCTACCCTCATGACTCTTCATCTACTCTATGGCTATTACATCCAACTATTGACACTTGAACTTCCACTTGACATGATGTTACATTACAATGCACATGTGCTGATGTGAGACGAAATGGCTTGAGAAAGTAATGTAAGACAACACTGACTCTTAGTATTTTTTGTTGATACCAACTCTTTGACATGCTTTTGATGGTGAAGGTGGTGAGATGATGCCAAGATTAGTCATCTGTGATGGTGTGCATGCACCCCATTGTGACATCTTTCTGAAGCGAACTCTTGCCTCCATTGCATTGGGGTGCATTGGTATGGCTGCTCCATCAAACTCATCTACTGGCATATGCATGGCTTCTTGGGTGTGACTAAACTAGAAACACACTAATGCATAATGTTTTTATGGATTTTCTAGTGTGTGTTGTTGTTCATGCACATCAACTGTTAAATATATGTCCAGCTCTAGTTGGACTTGCTTCTTGTCTTTGCCTTGGTGAGTGTGTTGAATGGGTTGGCTTGCATGCATGCGCACAATGACATGCACACTGTTGAATCCCCTGCTTGTGATCAACAACACTACTCACCATGTCTACTTTGTGCTAGTTGTTGGGATGGATCTTTAACTTGTGCAACACAGTTTCATCCGTGAATGCATGTTACGCCCCCTATTGTTCCTATTCCTCCTACAACTCATTTGCTTGTTTGTGTAGCTTCATGTTCTTCCTTGAGATGCTACTTCATCACATGCAAATCATTCTTTGTTCCATTGTCTGTCTTTGTGAAATATTCATGTCGTGCTATCTACCCATAGCCTAAATCTCTAAAGTTGCTTTCATCATGAATGGATCTACTTGAGCTTCCAACTTTCTTCCGCCTCCATGTCGTCAACAACTTTCCTCTTGCATTCATTGTATTTGGTATGTTGCCTTCAACTATTGTTCATGATGCTACTCGCTGTGATACTTTTGTTTTCATATCTTGATGTCATTGTCTACAAACAACTTGATTTCCTCATGGGTAGGAAAGTTCATAGAAACTTTATCAACTGCATACCCAAGTGTGCTCTGAATAGTGTCTTCAACACTGCTCTCTTGGAAACCATTGTACTTGTACTCCTGAGAGGCAGATGAACACCTACAATACCTAGTGTTATCACAAAACCTGACCTTGATAGGCTATTAATCAAGTAGACTCTTCGTAACTCTTTCAAACCAATCTTTTGGTTGAGGCTTAGCCTCCTCAACCTGAGAGGGCTCTCTCACTAGGTTTAGGGTTTTTGATTAATGACTAGATGGCTAACTCTAGGAACAAAATGAACAAAAGTATAACTGGTTGACTGGTTGAAACTATGATTAGAAAATATCTATTGGGCTATGGAGTCAAAATAGTCTTTAATGAAACAACATGATTAGCAAAACATGGAAGTCAAGGCACTTAGAGTTTAGGTTTATGAATAAATAGTAACATAGTGAAACAACATAGTTTACAAGCATGTGAAGGAAGCTAGAGAAGTTTACAATGAATTCTAAGTATCACAAGCTCATACCACTACAAATAAGTAATTAAACGAAGCCATAAGAATATCAAACACATAAACTCTTTGTGAATCTTGAGTAGTCAAACTGATCTCTATATCAAGTATGAAAACCACAGTTTCTTACAGTAACATAATATTTCCTTTACTAATGAAATTTCCAACCCTGAGGAATTCGATTCTTAAGCTTAATATAGAGTTTTACATCCTTGGATACTATCATTCACCTTTAGGGGAATTCGAATTCCTAACTTAGACACCTATCTATGCACAAAACAAACTATTTAATTACAACTTGATAGCTAGTTGTCTTTATGAGTCCTAATACAAATAGGAGTAGAACTCCTAGAACATGCTTTCAACCACCTTATCTAGGTCTTTAGTACATTTTTAAATCAACTTCCAACCATGTCTTCGAGTTTGATGATGTCCATAATGTTGTTGTAAAACCTATTTAGTTATTCCCTAACTGTCCTGAAAATGATACCTATTTTTGGGAAGCGAGATAAGACTAGAGCGCTTCGACACTATCTAATGGCGATAAATTGGTTTGGCTCGACTGTTGTAGCTCCCATGGAAGTCGTGGGGGCCTTAACCTTGTGGATTGGACTACATACATCCTCATCCTCACCTCACTGACCCATAGCTCGTAACCCTCTCCTAGCCTAGTTTACCTCCCCATCGCAGTCTCAACATTTTTACTGTGCATTTGTGGTTACCCCCATTTTGCAATCACTCTCTTGTTGTTTCACCGATAGTAACTATCGTTTCCGAATGGATTCGAAAGACATTGTGGACTACGAGGCAAAACCCAATCCTGACCAAGCCATATCGGCTCTTCATCGACTTGGATCAGAACCTGGTCCCTTCACTGCCAAAAATTGCCCACTGACAGATGCACGCTCTGTGCCATTCCACCCATGCTCCACTGGTAAACCTCCTCCACCTGCCATTCACATTGAAGACCTCTTGGGGTTAGATTGTCTGCCTCTATCTCCAGCTACCCTCAACATGTTGGGCACATGCCTTCAACCCTCCTGTACCTTTGATTCCCCCCTGATTAATCCCCCACTTTTCTCTATGCCCATGAGTGTGCCATCATCCTCTTGCACTCTAGCTAGTCCCTCTACCCTCCCTATTCCTACACACTCTAGTGCAACCCTAGTGTCTAGTTGTCTAAACCTTAACTCGTCGATTTGATCTGGGTGTTTCAGTTCTCCTATTCCTAACCCTAAATCTACCCCTTCAACACCTCTCACTATCAATCAGGGTTGCAGGAGTTTGCTAAGGGGGCATCCAATGGGTTGCCACTCAGACAAGCCCAAAAAGGGGAGGTTCCTCAAGGTTGTGGATACGAACATCAACCTGATTTTCGGTGAGGACATTCCAATGGGGAATGTGTCTAACATGGCGAAGAAGGTCTTGGTCAAGCATGTGTGAGGCAGAAATTATATAGTTGAGTACCTTCGCCACATGACAATAGAGATTTGGGGTTCTCTACTAAAAGAAACCCCCATCATCAGGGTTTTGGCCCATGGCTGGTTTACCCTCCAGTTCCACAGAGAAGAGTACATGGATTGGATCCTCTCCTGGTTTAGGCAAATTGCGCTAGCTCTAGTTCTCCTTAAGCGATGGGATCCCTTGTTTGACCTAGAACAAGAACAAATGGGAGCTAGCCCTATCTGGGTTCACTTTCCTGGCTTACCTATGCAATTTTGGACCCCTCCATCTTCAAGCATATAGGTGATGCTCTGGGGACTTATCTTGAACATGACCAATCTTATGAGAAAACAGGAATCATGACAATGGCCAGGATCCTTATTCACCTTGATACCAGGGAAGGCCTGGAGGAGAAAATTACCATTCACTAGAGGCACTTCTCTTGCACACAGAACTTAGACTACGAAGTAGTGCCTTTCCGTTGCCAAATATGCCACAAAGTGGGGCACCTATACAAGGATTGCCTGCTACTCCCATCACCAGCAAAAGAGGTTGCTCGAGGGGTGAAACACCATTTGTTGTAAGAGATGAACATGGACAAATAGCCATCTAGACAAGCCCCCACAAAGGAAGCAGAAGGTGTTTTGACTCAGCAAACAAAAGCTCCAAGGAATCCATCATCATCCCCCCCACAGACGCGTTCCAGGTCTGCGGTGGGAGAAACACCAACATCGGGTAATGCTTATGTTCCTTGTTCCTGTACTTTTCATTTAAATCATGTTCTCACATCATTTCTCATCCCCACATCTCTTCTAGACTCTACATTGATCACACTACCCCCCTTAAATTTCAGTTTAGTGTCTCCTCCCCCCATATTCTCAACTACACCTCCCTCCATTACTTAGTTTACTCCACCTACCCTCCCATCTTCCCCTCCCTCTGCATTGGGGCCCCATTCTTACAACTTGTGATCTAGACCTTTGCACAGTATCCCCATTCTTGGCCTGGGCATCCCCCCCAATCTACTGAGTCCAAACCTACTAGAGTTCAACCTTCTAAGCTTTCTAAAGCCATCAAATCAGCAGTGGCTGATGTAGCACAAGGTTGCCAAACCACTATCGAAAGGGCACTTAGAGCATCCGAGCCCCTTGAATATGTTCTCCCATGGTCTGGCTCTCTTTCAACTACAGGGGACTAGCCAACCCCAAAAAATGATTAGCTCTGAAGCGTCTCCTGAACAACTCCAGCTACGACATTCTCGTCCTCCAAGAAACCCTCAAACCCACTGAACAGATCTCCCGAACCCTTCTTTCCCTCCTTCCCGGTTGGCTCTTCCAAGGCCTAGATGCAGTGGGTAGATTGTGGGGTCTTTCCATGGCCATTAATCCCAAATCAATTAAAATGATATCCTCCTGGGGTGGTTCAGGCTATTTGGGTATGGATGTTTTCACTATTGATTTAGGGAAAAATATTCGAATCATGAACATCTATGCTTCTAACCAGAACAGACTTGATTTTTGGCAATCCATCCTGAATAGCACACTTATCAATAGCTCCACTATTATTAGAGGTGACCTAAATTTTTCCATAGGAAACGAAGAATCCTCAGGTCATCACTCTCAGATCAAACCTCTCTCTAACCAAATGAGCATTCTTCTAGAGCTACACGGGCTCATTGATGTGCCTGTGAATAAGAAAATTCCCACTTGGCATAATAGGTGCACTGGTGTTGTTGCCCTGGGAAGAAGACTGGATATATTTCTCATTCATGAAGAGCTCCTTCGAACCCTCACCCTTTACAGGCAATGGGTACGTTCGGGTGGCTTATCAGACCAATCACCCATTTTCCTTCAAGTATCTGGTCCTTCTAGGAAGGTTCGAGCCCCATTAAAATTTAATTCTGCATACTTAAAAGATCCAGAATACTGGAGAGCACAGCCCCCCTAGAGATCAGAGAAAGGCTGTTGATATCCGTGCGCACCTGAACCAGCTTAGGAGACTCACTATGGACTGGTCATAACGGAATAAAGTGAGGGATGACCAAACTCTAAAGGACATGGAAGATCAGATAGCCTCCTTAACTAATGAAAATGGACTTGGTTTCCTATCAAATGAAACTAAGAACCACCTAGTAGAACTAGAATCACATAAATCAAAGATCTTATTGGAAAGAGAAGAGTTATGGAGGCTTAGAAGTAGATCAATTTGGATGTAGGTTGGGGATGGCAATACAATTTTTTTTTCACAATTTTTCCAATGGTAGGAAAGACAACAACACCATCTGGTAGTTGCCCATGGAACAAGAAGGCCTGGCTTCCACTCATTCTCAGCTAGCAAGGCTCGGAACAACCCACTTCAAAAATCTGTTTATAGCCCCCATTACCCCCACTCTCCCTAAAATCATCAATTTGGCTAGTAACTTCCCAAGATATCTAGACCCAGATGGCATCAAAGATCTCTTAAAACCTGTCTCCATGGGGGAACTAGAGGGGATTCTGAAATGGTTTGAGATAAAAGTCCAAGCCCGGATGGCTGGCCTGTGTAATTTTACACTGCATTTCTAGGTATTATTGAACAAGATCTTCTTATTGTTATTGAAGAGAGTCCATCACTTGGTCATATTTATGCCCCACTCAACTTCACCTATATTTCCCTCATCCCTAAATTTGACTCCCCATCCTCCCTCAATGATTTTTGCCCCATCTCTCTCTGCAATTGCCTCTATAAAATTATAGCCAAAATTATTGCCAATCACATTAAACCCATATTATCTGATCATATCTCTCAGGAACAATTTGCTTTCCTTCACCACAGACACATTCAAAAAGCCATTAGCTCAACTGAGGAAGCCCTACATTTAATAAAATTAAAAAAGATCAAAGGGATGGCTCTTAAAATCAACTTATCTAAAGAATTTGACAAAGTAAGTTGGTTATACCTTAGAATGATCCTCACCCATTTGGGATTCCCTCTAGAATTCACAAACTAGATCATGGGATGTATCACATCTGTATCATTTGCAATCCTCATCAATGGATCTGTACCCACTCCTTTTAGGCAGATAGGGGTATAAGATAGGGATGTCTTCTATCCCCTTTACTTTTTCTACTTGTTATGGAAGGACTGAGTAAATTGATTGATTTGGAGAAGAGATTGGGGAGGCTCAGGGGATTAAAGATCACTGACGAATTTAATCTATCCCATCTTCTTTTTGTGGACGATATACTTATTTTCCTCAGTGGAAGTGTTCAGTAGTGCTATAGCGATGGAAATTAACAAGGGAAAGTCTACCATCTCCTTCTCAGAATGCACACAATAGGAAATACAGATCTCGCTTCAAAATTTCCCCTTCTAGGTATTAGATCTAAAGGATGGACTGAAGTATCTAGGTTTTAGACTCAAGCCAAATGTATAAAAAATAGCTGACTGGAACTCGTTAATTACCAAGGTGGAAAAAAGAATTAATATATGGTGTCATCATTTCCTATCAAGGGCGGGAAGACTGATTCTTAGAAAATCAATTTTGGAAGCTACACCTATTTTTTGGATGTCTTTGGCATGGATTCCAATCGGGATTTTCTACAAAATACAAAAATTATGTAGTCAATTCCTGTGGAAGGGCTGGAAGGACAGGAAGCCTTTCTCTTGGGTTAAATGGAGCAAAATCGCCACTCCCAAAAAATGGGGAGGCTAGGCACTAAAGAAACTTCCTGCTTTTTCACAAGTGCTAGCTGCTAAACAGAGGTGGCTATTTCTAAAGCACAAGAGTCTCTGGTCAGAGGTGGTCTCCCACAAATATATCTGACCCAACACCATTATTGATTGGATAGGGCACCCCTCTTGGAGCAGAAAAGGAATCTCAATCATATGGAGGGCCATACTAAACACTTTGTCCATCATCAAAGAGGGACTCACCTAGAAAATAGGTAATGGTGCTTTAGTTTGCATCGGGATTGATTGCTGGACTAGCAGTGGGAACTCATATCAACTCCCACCAAAACTGATCATATATCTAAACAACAGAGGCATCCTATACATTGAGCAACTTAGTGACCACCAAAATACTTCCTTCTTATTTCAAGCATGGCACTTGGGTAAGGACTGGAACATTCCAATTCATTGGGACAGATCGTGGAAAAAATATATACAAGCTCTAACAGAGTCTCATGTCAGACTAAACGAAGATGATGATGAACTTATTTGGGGTCATTCTAAAAATGATCAATACTCCTCAAAATAGGGCTATGACATCATACTAGCATATACAAAGATGGACAACATGAAAGGTTGTTGGACACACATATGGAAATTAAAAGCCCCCCTATGCACAATATTATTGATGTGGAACATCCTTGAAATAGAAGACCCACTCGAACAAATATAACGAAGAGGGCCTTCACTGGACCTACTTGGTGCGTTCTTTGCCATCAGGAGGAGGAATCGACACAACATCTTTTCCTCACTTGTCCTATTACAAAGACAATCTAGGCGCAAGTTCTTATATCACTAAATATAATCCAAATCTGGCAAGGAGTAGACATTCCAAAGGCCTGGGACACATTGTGGGGAGAAGCAACCGATCCAAAGTTAAGAAATCTACCCCTCTTGGTCTCATGGCATATTTGTCTAGGGAAAAACTTCGTTATATTTCAAGATAAGCCTGTGAATTAGGCCATGATTCCACCAAAGGTTTGCTCAGGCTACGAAGAAATCCTAGCAAAAGAGAACAACAACCTTCCGAGGAACATAACTTAGGAACAGACTGACAAATCCAAGCCCTGGCCATATTTTAATGGGGCTAATCAAGCACATGGCTGCGGGGGTGGCATTCTTTTCCATCTCACAGATTCACATTTTTTCCAGATTAGCATGGGTTTGGGCGAAGGCACAAACAATTTCGTTGAACTAATCTCTCTTCGACACTTGATTTATTTTGCTATCCTAAAATAGTGTAGAAATATACAAATATATGGGGATTCAAAGAATGTGATAAACTGGTTTAACAACACTGCTACATGCCATGCTTTTTCACTAACATGTATTATAGATGATTTATTTTTTTAAATACATTTTGATCACATTTCATACTCTCACATCTACAGGGAGCGTAATGAAAACGCGGACAAGCTTTCGAAAGAGGCAACGAATCATCCTCAAGGAGAATGGTTGATCATTGAACATACACCAGAAAGAATCTACATGTATTTCCATAGGCCATACATAGACAAGGAATTATAGAGGGGGGACAGCCCCTAATCTTCACAACATATTTTTTATTATAAGTACAATTTTTGTAAATGATGTAATTAACATTTTTTTATCATGAACAATCATCACCTCTTGGTGACATTTTGGTTTGTAATCGTTCAGTAACATAGTACACCCCTCAGGGCCTTCTTGTAATTATTTCTGAACTATTTATCAGCTGACTTTGGTCACATTCTTGCATATGCTTAAGGGCATCTACAACATGTAATTTCACCAATTAATGAAATTATGATATTTTCTCCCCACGAAAACTGTCCTGAAAATTAGGAGACAGAGCTCCTCCTTTTTGGGCCCTGTTGGTACCATTCCCTGGCCCCTTTTTCCCTCCCAAAACATGTCATTTTCCTACCTCTTTTCATCATTTATCTCTCAGATCCCTTGGAAATTGATTAGTCAATAGTCTTATAGTTATTAAATTGCATTGAAATTGATTTAAGGGTTTTATGTTAATGAATTAGGAA
>APFE030328060.1:5918-34853 GCA_000404065.3 Pinus taeda | reverse complement strand
ATGCTGTGAACAAATTACAACATTACATAACTGGTTATGAAGTCTTTCTACATATAGATCATTCTGGCATTAAACATTTAATGAATAAACCAATAACTAGTGGCAGACTTACCAGATGGTTACTATTGTTACAGGAATTTAACATCACAGTGTTAGATAGACCAGGTAAAGAGAACCAGGTGGCAGATTTTCATTCTAGACTGCAAAATCAGGGTGAGGTTGTTCCGATTGAAGATTCTTTTCGAGATGAAAATTTATTTGCAATTTCCATAGTAAATCCTTGGTATGTGTATTTGGCCAATTATTTGTCTACAGGAAGGACACCTCCACACTTTATTGCAAAGGAAAAGAAGAGACTAGTCAAACAAAGTGTTAGATATTCATGGCTCAATGGCGATTTATTTTACACTGGTTATGATATGATAATTAGAATATGTGTAAGAAATGATGAGGTAATTGATATTTTAAAATCTTGCCATGATGAACCGTGTGGTGGGCATTTTTCAGCTAAGCGGACATCATTCAAAGTTCTTACTCTTGGATACTACTGGCCATCTATTTTCAAGGATGCCAAGAAGTATGTAAAGAGTTGTGATAGCTTCCAAAGAATGGGCAGGCCAACAGCTACAGACAAGATGCCTCTTCAGCCCCAAGTTCACTTAGAGCCATTTGAAAAATGGGCTCTAGACTTCATAGGACCCATTAACCCAACCTCTAACGGTAAGAAGTACATCTTAGTATGTACTGATTACGTCACAAAGTGGGCTAAAGCAAAAGCACTTGTTAGAGCCACCGAACACACAGTTGTAAATTTCCTTTTTGAAGAGATTTTTGTCAGGTATGGAGTGCCAAGGGAGATAGTGACCGATCAAGGTACCCAATTCACCTCAAAGTTGGTAAAGGACATCACAAACAAATACGAAATCAAGCATAGCACAAGCACACCTTACCATCCACAGGCCAATGGGCAGGTGGAATCCACAAACAAAACTTTGGAAGGCATCATTACTAAAATTGTTGCAATGAACAGGAAGAATTGGGAAGAGAAGCTCAAAGATGCACTCTGGGCTTACAAAATCACATGGAAGGATACTGCAGGATTTACACCATACCAGTTGGTGTACGGCAAAGAGGTAATGCTTCCTATTGAGTTTCAAATACATACTTTTAAACTAGTTGTAGATTTGCAAATTGACTTGGATCAAGCACAAAAAGAAAGAATTCAGCAGTTGAACCAGCTAGATGAAATGAGGCAGCAAGCAGAGGAAACCACAATCCTCATGCAAAAACAAAGGAAGCAGTGGCATGATGCACATATCAAGAAGAAGCAGTTCAAGGAAGGTGACTGGGCTTTACTTTTTGACTCTAAGTTCAGAGATCATAAGGCCAAGTTTACCACCCATTGGATGGGCCCATACCAAATTGTTCAGGCATATGACAATGGTTTAGTGAAGCTCACAACTATTGATGGAGAAGTTCATTCCTTTACTGTCAATGGTCATCGCCTGAAACTATACACTAAGCCCACCAGCAAGCAAGATTTTCTCCACACAGTATCTCAACAAAGAGAGGTTGAGATATTGCAGCCCTCAGCTGCAGTATCCCTGCCTTAGTTTATTTTTCTTTCAATTTCAAAAAAAGAATTAAAAAAAAAAAAAAAAGTAATAATAAATGGGTTAGATGTGAAAACCAACCTCTGGCACACTCTAACCTCGAATTCCTACTTGAAAACCAATTCGTTGGCGGGTAAGTATTCTCTTTCTTTTGTTTCACTGTTTAATTTCTCAGCTAAATAATGAATTGAGGACAAGTCAAAACTTTTGTGGGGGAGAGAAGCATCAACATTTTGTTCTTTTATCTCTCCGTTCTTTTATCTCTCCATTGTAAATTTCTAAAGATTTCTCATCTCCTCATTGTAAATTTCCAAAGCAGTTTGTTCCAGCATTCCAAATTTCAATAAATAAGTTGTCATGTCATTGTTTTATCTCAGAGGGACCTGGTTATAAATATTATGCAGGGGGGCCTGTTCTGTCCAAGAAGACCATGCTATCAACACCAGCAATAATTGGACCTGTTTAGACACATAAAAGGGACATGTTAAGAGATTGATATTTCAAGGTTCAACACAGCTTCAGCAAGTTTCTACAAGGATTCACAGGTTGCTGGGCACCAAGACTCCATCAAACACCCAATCTCAAAGTACCTGTATGCATATAAAGAGCTGCATGAACATCTCAGTATTTCAGAGGGACCTGTTGCATTCAAATTTACCTCAGGGGACCTGTTATGGACAGCAAATAAAAGTCAAACAACAGTCAAGAGACTAGCCCTACTCAGCATGCCAATGCAACAACAGTCAAACAACAGTGTAATACGCTCCTTGTTCTTAACATTTAATTTCTTGGATTAATTTTTAATGTTAATTTTAATGACTGTGACTATTATGATCGATTTCAAGGGCACATCTTCCATCATCCTTTATCTCCCTGATTATTCCCTACTTCAACCTATTTCCTACTTCTAAAATCCATTAACCCTTCATTTCAACCTTGTTCTACGCATCCTACAGCCATACCAACATCCTCCATTTGGCCGAGTACCAACAGGACACGTGGTGATTGTTTTTAAAAATTATATAAAGGTAAGAAACAGGAGGCCTATTCATTATATTTCATGCAACCGAATGATGATTCCACCACCCGACGCACCTAAGTGATTCAGAGGACTCCATCATACCTCAGTATGGCATATACGCTCCCAGCGCTCCCATGATAGCATTTGTGCAAGCGGTATCATTATTCCCCTATTTCCAAAGATGAACATGCTCTGAGGTAAAGGAAGTCGGTTATTTCACTCTCATTTTTCAGGTTGTTTACGTTGGCGTAAAATCTCATGGCTTCCACAGTAAGGACCGAAGGCAGTGAGCGCCATTTGGTTTCGACTCCCACCCAAGTCACACGACAGTCGACCCAGCATCACATTGGATACTAAGGGAGCGATGCCATCAGGTAAAAAGTCCAAATTTCTTTGTTAAATTTGCAAGTTAGAGCACGACCCTCTGCCAGGATGACAAATAGGGTCGAGCCAAGCGTGTTCAATAGTTCCCAATACCATGAAGACTGCATTTTGATTCTCAGAGAAATACAATGGTTGCCCTTTTCGGAGAAATTCCATGGAAGCAACAAAGAGGTTACCAAGCAATTCTCCTTCACATTTAATGGGGAGAAAGACCTGATAGGCAACTTCTCATTTAGGGTTTTAGAAGACACCATCGCCGAGGCAATAGGGATCAACCCAGAAGGGGAAAAGTATTTTAAGACCAAGCAATTCAAAGAAAAATCGTGGACCCAATTCATGTCTAGGTCCCGAGTCTCATTAGTTAACTGGAAGAAAGGCGTCCCAAGGCGTTGGTTGGTGCATCCTTGGGATGAAATGGTCTACATACTTCAAAAAATTGTAACCTGTGAAGGCCGCTATAGTATTGTTTATCTATACCATATCAAGTTGTTGCTACACTTGAAAAGGCAATGTGTTATTAGTTTACCATATTTTCTATTGTAGAGCCTAACCAAGATGTCAAAGACCATCCAGAAGTAGAAGGGAAATGAAGACAAGAGCTTATATCACTTTGGCTTAGTTAAAATTCTTATTGAGCATGAATTGCAGAGAAGAGGGAAAACGTGGAAGGAGTTCTTAGCTTCCAACCAAATTAGAGATGAGGAAGACAAAGAAGAATTGCAGGAAAACTCAGGATTCATGAAGGACATCGATGAGGATATCCCGGCATCATCCAAAGCAAACAAGGTACCTCCACCTATGAGCAGCATAAGGACTAGGCAAATGAGAAAGGAAGATGCTAAGAAGACAGAGCAAGATAAAAATTTTACCACTTATTCAAGAAGAACAAGAAGAACACCAAAAGCTCAATTGCAAGAAGACCAGCTTGAATCCAATGCACCTATACAAATGGATATTCAGAGCAGTGACCATTCGCCACCAGGGCTAGGAGCTGATATAAATGTTGAAAGCCATTCACCACTAGGACCAGGAGCTGATATAGAGGTTGAAAGTAATAACAAACAAGAAAAAGGGTCACTACCTCGCAATAAGAAACAGAAGAAACTGGAGAAACAAATTGAAAAATTAAAGGAAGAGCTCATGGAGGCTAATATGCTAGAAAAAGTTATCAAGAAAGAAAATGAAATGCTCCGAGCACAGAGTAAAGAGATTCAAAAGAAAAATGAAAAGTTAAAGGAGCGAGTCAATGAGCTAGAGGCTGAGCAAACAAATATTTGTAAGTGGGCCACCAAGTGGTACAATTAGAAGAAGACCCTTAAGGAAAAATACAAAATATTAAAGCAGGAGCTCCATGGTCAGAAAGATGCCCAGGTGAAAACGAATGTGGAAACATTGCTAAAGGCAGCAGAGGTACAGGCAGGGATAGAGTTCAAAGGAAGCACTTCGGGGTTAACATGAGGACATGCTAATTCATTAAGTCGGGGAGGGATGTTGGTACCATTCCATGACCCATTTTTCCCTCCCAAAACATGTCATTTCCCTACCTCTTTTCATCATTTATCTCTCAGATCCCTTGGAAATTGATTAGTCAATAGTCTTATAGTTATTAAATTGCATTGAAATTGATTTAAGGGTTTTATGTTAATGAATTAGGAATTTTTGGCAAAATGACAACAGAAAGTTCCAACATCTTGTAGTTGGTTTATTGTTTGACATGTGGCATGACAGCTAGGCTAGAGCGAAGGGTAGGGATGAAAAGCGGAATGTCCAAGCATGGACGAACACCTATCCTGCAGCATAATCAACCCTCCTACATGCGCGGTCAATGAAGGTCAACTATGGCATGTTGGCGACAAAGGCAGCAACAACACACATTCCAAATCGATTTAAGTTTTGTTTCCTTTTTAAATCAGTTAGGATAGAAACATTTTCAAAAGTTGTGATGTGGTAAAAGCAGCAACAACCTGCTCATGAATGTACATCCGTTTTCAAGGGATGTAAAACCATATGTAAACATAGTTCTGAACCGGTTGTATTATCATTATCATTATCATTGTTTCAAAAATAGAGTTTCGATTTTAATATCAAAGACTTGCATTATAGTCACGATTTCGTTGTGTTGATTTGGTAAACGTTGGATCACAGTTCAGTATACCTGGAACGCGGACGGGCCCTGCGTAACGTGGTATACTATTGTTTTATTTCATTTACAGTTAGGGTATTAATATACGCAGTGGTTCAAATTGATTTATGTTTACAATATGCGTGTGATCTATGTTTATGAATGCACTTGAATAGATTATCACATGGATCGTGAATCATATCCTGTAAGGGATTTGATCCCTTGTTATTTTGTAGAGCAATGTCATGAACTCTTATGCTATGATTTCCATATATTTTTATCTTGCATGACTGTTAATGAATGTTGAGTATTCGGTGAATAGAGGTTTTATGTATGATGTCTCTGTAAGAGGACTAAAATCTTGGTTTACAATGATACACAACGTTTTGGTTTGTTAAATGAATTGAATCTTGGTTTATAGTGATACATAGCATCTCAGTTTGATAATGAATTGAATGAAAGCATTGTAACTAGGTAGATTAGACTTAGATAATGATCCTTTATGTCTATATACTTTAGGCGCACGCCTCTAAGTCTACGCACCCTGGTTGATAATAAATATAGCCTAGTCTAGCACCCTAGATAGGACAGTATAGGCCCTTACCCTTTGTGCTTATATTCAAATAGTATTTTGCTGGTGTATATGTGACATGCGTCAATTAAACTGTTAAAATATCATTTTCCACCTATGCAAAAAGAAACTTGGGCATATGGTGTAAAGAATGAAAACATGACTGTGCTACGAAAATACTCTGTTTTCGTAGCACAACCTTCATATTAGCTATGAAATACCCCTTGAAGCTCTGTTATCTACACCATTTCCATCTAAGAGTTCATACATGATCAGTTGTCTACCAACAACCTCAAAATTTGGAATTAATCCAACCTTACCTTTAGAAAGCATCCATACGTGCTAAATAATCATCTTCAGCAGTTTCGTAGCACGCTACGAAACTGCTGTGTGATGCTCTTTTTTCAAAATTCCAAGAGGAATGATATGATCAACCAAAAAAAAAACAAAATCACTTATCCTTGTAATGTTCTTCTTCATTGTTTTCCTTCCTTTATATGCCAAAATTCTTTTTGTGTGCCAAAACTATTATAATCTGTCTCCTTCACTACTTCATTTCAACACCCTATTTCATAATTGTTGTAGACCCTTGTCTATATTTTCTTAGTTGGATTTCCATATATTCAATTTTCCTTTTTAACCCCCTGTTTGTAGCACTGAACTAAGCATTAACTTTCTTTACAAATTCGGCCTCTTTGATTGCAAGAACAGTCCAAGTGAAGTATTGATTTTCACTGCTAACTATTTTTGGTTCGAGCACCTTTTTAGCCTACCAGAGAGCCTTCATCCTTTTGAAATTTGACTTTTCAACAGCATGTTGTCTTACTCTTAGTTTTAGTTTAGCAATTTCATTGTTAGCAGCTTTTAACTTTTCTTCCATAACTTCATAACTGGCCTTTTCTGTTTGAGTGGCAGGAACTATGTTTTTGTCTCCTCCAGGTCTTGGAGATGGTAAGTCTATCAACTCCTCTTGAAGAGAAAATGTTTCCTCTATTCTCCCCAATTCAACATTGGATTCCTGCATCTTCTTGGATTGCCTGGTTAAGGGCTTTCTAGGTTTAAAATCAAAAGCTGCAACATCATCTTCAAATTCCAGTTTCTTGGAGGGTTTCACTTTCTTCGACTTCCTTTGATCAAATTTTGTCACATCTACCTGCACTAAAGGGGATTCTATAATGTCAGTGGCCTTTAAGATATCATTTAAATCACCCCTGAAGCTTGAACCTTCTCCTGAGATCATTGTTTTTCCTTTTTTTGTGCAACTTGGCTTCTAGTCAACCTGTTTTAAAGTGGTTTGCTAGTTGACTGCTCTTGTGTCTTTCCCCTAACCTCAGATATATTTTCCTTAGTAGATTTAGGAGTTTCAAGAATGACTGCTGGGATTTTGACTGATGGGGTTTTACTTGCTTTCTCTTTCACTTGCTTCCTAGGCTTTAACTTAATATACCTTTCTACCCTAGACATTGCAGAGTTGTTGGTTTCTACTGATGGAGTTCCTTGAACCCTAGGGCTAGTGTCTGCACCTTGTTTTCCTATTCCAAAGTCACATACAAAAAAAAAATGAAGAACAATCTTTGTTGACCCTTTTGAGCTCATGTAGAACTATCAATTTAATTAGACCATGATGAAACAGGGAGGTCTCACATCCTTGGGATTTTAACTCTACTTTATCTGCCATCTTAGCTATAATTTGAAATAAAAAGTAAGGAAAATCTAGAGAAATCATACCAGTAAAATGTAAAAGGATTTTAAAATGGTATGAATAAACCTTTTGATATCTTCCTTCACAGGTGAAATAACGTTGAATGTTGTAGAGCAGGTTGGTATAACTGTCCTTGATGTAGTCTTTGGGAACTACCTTGGTTAAGTCAGTTTCTGAAAAATGTGGCTTTAGGAACACCTTGCATGGTTCCATGTCAAATCTAAAGTTTTTGAACTATGTATCTTGCCCCTAGGAATTTCTGTCACCAATGTTATGACCTCTAGAGAAACCTACAAATGAAGCATTCCAACCTTTGTACTTAAGCCACTAAAATTGAGTGAAAACTCCTTTGTCACCTCGGTATGCCCTCCCTGCAACTTCTTACAAAACTTCTAGCACCATGCTTTCTTGAAGGCTTCCAAAACTGCTTTGTCTCTGATTAGGACCTCAGTGCTTTCAGGCTTTGTTCTCAAGCAATTCCTAGACCTGTGTCATTTCTTCTCCTCTGTCATCTTTTCTCCTAAATTTCTATGACAAAGCTAGCCTCCTTTGAAACTGAATTGATTAGCTTCACTTGCTAATGGTGGTTAGCCTCGCCTAATGATGAGTGAAGAAAACCTTGGTGACAATAACCAAAGTTTATTGTTCGAAAAAAATTATGTTTCAAGGGTTTGCATGCAAACTAAAATGATAAGACTAGCCAACCACTTTCAAATTTGAAATTATCTTTTGTAATGAACCCTAAATTCCGAGTAATAAGTTGTAGCGGTGGCATGCTTAAGGACTGACTCCTAGTTGACACCTAATAATGAAAATTTTAAGGAAATTCTAACGAATTGATGTTTGACAAGACTATTTTTATGAATCCGCTCTTTCGTAGTGCGTAGGGAAAAGAGCTACAAAAAGTGCAGTGCTTTCATAGCACAAAACAGACAATTTACATTGTCTGTGCTACGAAAGCATTTTGTTTGGGTTAATTCCAAAAATTTTCAAACTGGCTTTAAGCTATGAGTTTCTAACAAGACTGTGGGACTTATGAAACAAATAAAAAGCATGCTAGACTTTATTTGGACATGAAAAATTAAGCCTTAGAGACTCCTAACCTATCAACTTCCCATTGAAACATAGGGTGAATTGACACTTATCTGAGACCATGACTAACAAAATTTAAACCTTTTTTTTTGGTGATAACACCTGCAGACATGGAAACACTCATGACAAGCAATCTATCAGTAGAAAACCAAAATGAACTTGGGAACTGACTTGCAACATACCTGTGTGACTGATCATGAAGGTTACACAATTTCAGTCAGGAGGTTGGGAGGCTGACTACCAAGATTGTGCAAGGAACAATTTGGGCTACTAGGAGGCTAGCTATCTATTGGAACTATGAAATGCACAATCCAGTTTCATTGTTGAATGCTGGAATTGTGCACTGTGTAATCTCAGTTGGCAGTGACTGAAGGCTCAGGCACTGTGCAATTTTCTGGGCCAACAGTCACAACCCCTTAGAAATGCACAAAATATTCCTAGAGGACAATGGCCAAGCATAAATGCACATTTCTAGAGAAGAAAATAGAGCCTTCCTTCCTTGGACTGTGCAATGTTGTCTTAGTGAAGGTAGAGTCCAGGCCAAGGCTGTCCAGACTTGCCAACAAGAAACTGAACATGAGTGTTAGTGTGAATTCATGGTGATACTTGGTGTAAGAATAAGTGAATGATCATGCATGCAAATGGTGAATGATAGATTCAAAAAATGGAACAACATGCATGTGGGTGAGATGAATAACCAATCGACGATCATTCATGAAAAATAGTTTCATGCATGCAACAACAGTGAGATAGCAATGAAAATTGAAATGATGTTAGTACAACTTAGTATGTATAAAAAATATAGCAAGCATTCACTAAAATCAAGTAGACATCGTTCATATGAAGTGAAACACAAAAAGTGATAGAAATGCAACATAAGTTACATAAAGTGGACTTACCCCAATGCAACTGAGCTGAGTGTGCCGACAACTCCTAGATGTGATGTGGGATGTCAGAGCTGCAAGGTTGATGTGAGGAATGAGCTCTGTGACATCAGGTTGATTAGTTTTGATAACATCTAGTTTATGACATGCATGCCACAAATCTAGAGAAAGTGACACTTGGTGGGAGGTTTCTGAAATCATCCTTGCATGTAACCTCCAAATGCTAAAAATAGATCGCTAATACAAGGGATTCCTTTGCATACTGCCTTGGGAGAAGCAGCTCCTGAATGCAAGTAATTTTTGCTCAGTCCCGAAGGGAACCGGTCAATTCAGTTGCACATGTAAGAGGCTTCTCAACTGCTGGGAGAAAATGTGCATTTTTGGTTGGGAGTTGGGCTGGCTCCCTTGGAGATTTGTGCAATTTCTAGGCAGAGCAGCTGACCGCTACCCAGATTTGCCCAAATTCTTGGTTGAGAAGTGTTGTTGGGGAAAATTGCGTAACTTTCAATGTGAGTGTTGACTACCAGAATTGCATAATTCTAGAGCCCAGCAGGCTACCAATCATGATTGCATAATTTATAGAGAGAAGGCTAGTTTCCCTCCAGAATTGGGTAATTTCTTGGGGAAGTTTCTTAGCCTACAGCTGGACCAAGTTCGGGTGATCAACCTATTAGGGGAATGCATCAAGTTGTGAGTGACGGGCTGCCTTAGTGCAAGAAAAACACTGAAGCTTGTGTACTTGATGAAGAAAGACAAGGTGTTTTGAAAATTTGGTAGGGAGGATCCAAAACGAAGCTAAGGAAAAATTTTGGAGGGTTGTTGTAGCCGCTACAATAAGTGGACATCCTCTATAATCCTGGAAAACAAGATCTAGGATGGCTTGGATAAGATGAATCTAAAATTCACAGATCACTGAGACTGCTTTAGTAAACTGAACCCAAAATTGGCAGATCATCAAAGATCCATGGTTTCGGGAAACACTCCTCATATGGATTCATCTGCAACCTCTATTGATTCACCCATGGTTTCTTTAATATTAGGACTCTTTGACAACCAAGGTATGATTTCAAGGTAGACAATTCTTTGAAAAAGTCAAGCTGCACAATGCTATACTTTGTTCTATGGATGCATTCGAAATGGAGCACTAGGATTCAAGAACTAACAGTAACCCTTTGATAAGTTAGGATTTGGTGAATAGAAATGTTTTACCTTACTATTTATATTCATACCAAATAACAAAATAGGGTTTTATGTACATGACTTTACTTTCTTCCCTGACATTTTATTGCTAGTGTCCACTTTTATAGAACACGAGTGATTGAGCTGTCTTGCCTCTAATCTTTTTAGCCTCTACATCACAGGCCTTAGTGGCCTCCTCTGACATATTAAACATTCCAAGCCAAACCATAGTGCCCTTTCTTGTATCTTGAATCTTCGCAACCCATTTTCCCCTTTGACGCTGCCTAATACCTTTGTACAAATTTGTCCTCTTCCTTCTGGTGGTTTTGCTTGAGGACATCTCAAAATCCTTCAGAGGAGGAATCATGAAATCCTTCAAAGGGGGAATTGCCTCATTTTCAGCACCTTCAAAACCCAACCAGAATCGAAAAAAAAAAAAAACCCCAGGAAGTAATAGTAATTTCATAAATGCAAAGAGCTCGATAATAGTCACAACTCACTCGAAGAAACTTCATGCTTGCAGTTGAAAATATTCTTGTTGGGCTCAAGTTTTTGCTTATATTCATCATCGAAGTTGCCTGATTTATTGAAGGGTTCCAAACAAGTCATTGAAGCTCCACCATTCATGGACAAGTCAACAATTGTATCCAAATCCCGCAGAGTTACAAGCCTAGATTGGTTGAGAGAAATGAAAGTTGGTTCACCTCCACACATCTTTCTATTTTACAAATAGAAGTTGTTGCCACCAAAAAATGCAAAGCAACAACCTGATCAAGAAAATACTGATTAGTCATAATGAAATATGGGCTCACAATACCATGGGCCAATACCATGGCTTATCAATACCACATGCCCAAAAACCATTTCTCATTTCACAATCAAAATATTTTATTAGAATTTAATTTTATAAGATTTTTTAATTAAATCTAAAAGCAAAAATATTATAATTACTTTTGAGATATATTTAACTGTCTATCACAATCAAATATATAAAACATAAACAGTAGAATTAAGATCGATTTTACCATATAGATTAAAATAATAAACTTAATATTTATAAAATACCAAGATTTTTAACCATGCATATTCACCCCCACTTTACTATGGAATTTATTAACTTGTAATTTTATTTTTTTTACAATACCATGGGTCAATACCATGACTCATCAATATCATATACCCGAAAGACATTTCTCATTTCACAATCAAAATATTTAATAAATATATTTTTTTAAATTTAATTTTATTACATTTTTTAGGTGAAGAGACACTCTCAAGCCCAGTATGAAAGAAATGTTGTAATGTCTTGTTATATTATGATGTTTATAACTTCTAAAAAATTGTGTATTATATTATCTGTATTATATTATGTATATAAGTATTTTCACTTAGTAAAATTACTTTAAAAATCCACGAAAAAAAAAAAAAAAAAAAAAAAAAAAAAAAAAAAAAAAAAAAAAAAAAAAACATATTAATTATATTTATTAATTAAAACTAGCCTATATCGATCTTCAATCTCGACCTATTAATAGAGATTAAAATAAATTCTCACTTCAAATTTTGGGTTGTGAATTCAAACTAAGTATTTTTCCATTAATCCTATTTCATGTGATATTATGCCATTCTAATTTGGATTAATCTCACAACCATCATTATTAGGTGAGTCAATAGGTGGAAATTCAACAATGTTAGGATGTTCTTGAAATTATATCACAATGCTTATTTTCCCATGCTCTTATGGGACCATGTGAGTGGTAACTCTAAAAGTTCATCCAACATTACTCATAATATATAAATTGCAATCCGTTCATCATGTAAATTAATATGAACATCTAGAATTGAAATGAGTGCAATCAATGTGATGGACCAAAATAATTTCAAATATTTATCTTATTTAATGATGGTTGGTTGTGAATGAAAAATAAGATGGTGGGTGTACAATTAATTACAAATACTGGCCAAAAGGAGAGAAATGAGAATAACTACGTACAAGTTTTTTCATCCATCTAAAATATTGGGCCATTTCATATTTAAAAATAAGCATATAGACACCACTAACAAGAATTATAACCAGTATACGTCAAATGTAGGCTAGGATCATCAATATTCCTATTGAGCATCCAACTAGAAATTAAACCCCCCCACCCTCCACCACACCTCGACACACATAGATATCCAACACTTCGGGACTTTGTCTATGATCGTATTTATAAAATGATAATCGCACATGCTAGATTCTTAGTAGGAGGCCAAATATAATTTTTTCAAACTTATGCATAGGATTAAGTAAAGTAGGTATACTCAAAGTGCATGTAGGCTAAAGAAACTATGAAGGAGTTGTGAAGTTTTTTTTTTTTAACACTTTTAAAGGTTCAATTGGTTTTATGGATGAATAGTTAACTACACCAAGCTAAGTAGCAAGGCCATATATACGTGTGTCTATGTGTATAACCAAGAATAAAAAGAAACAACTTACTAATATGTAATTATGCTAAAATATAAGACAACACCTATTAAGATGAACAATGAAATTAGGAAAGTCTATGCATAGGTTAAAATAAATCTTACAAGAGGTGCAAAACCATCATGTTCCCCTTCCTTTGTGAAATGCGTCTAATTGTAAACCATAGTAGACATGTTGGTCATAGAAAACCAAGATTTGGGAAACTTGAAATGTATCATATTAGAACAAATGACATAGGTCTCATCTAGAAACTAAACTAGGTATAATTTGAAGTAGCCATCAAAAGTAACTAGAAATAAATATGCAATGAAATCATGTCCCATGCTCATGATAGAACAAAAAAGGCGACCATTTCCCATGTTCTTGTGACGTATATAATGAACCATTGTAATTGGGATTATGATGAAGTAGAAATCTACATCTCTCTTGAGGGTGTTAATAAGAGTAGAATATGGTTCTGAGGAGAACATCCCCAAAAACTTGACATGAAGAAGAATGTTCAAAGTAATGGATAAGGAATTATGATCAAGTCTATGGATCTTCGACAAAACTAGAAACTACAATTCTCATAGGATAACACCCACCCTAAGGTGAACATGTGATGAAGTGAAATAATAGGGAGGCCAATGGAAGAAAAGAGTAATGATGGCTCTCCTTGTTCCATTCAAGATTTGAATAATAATGAGAACCAAGGCAGTACTTCATTCCTCAAAAGTGTGAGTTGAAGTCAAGAAGGAAGAGGACATGATAGCTAATGGAGGAGGACCCTTGCCAATCAAACTGCAAATAAGCAAGAGATCTGTAAACTATTATGGATATTCCATTAGATTGTTCATGATGATAGATCTATCAAGTAAACCAAATTCTATACTGTGAAGGGCTAATTCCTTTAGATTGAAAATATATTATTATTTATTTTGTTGTTATGCATACAATAAAAAAATGTGTAAAATATATAACATTGAAATACAAAAGCACACCAATCACAACAAAAACCAATATATAGTTTAGAAAACCCTTTTAGAATAAAATCCAACACGAAGGTGAGGTTCTTTGTTCTGTTTTGTCTAGAATAAAAATAATACAACAACAAAGGAGAAGGAACTCATTATGGATTTACCTTAGAAATGTGGCCCATGGGATACTAAAAACACAAACGGGTGAATGCATGAAGATGGGTTATACTTTTGGTCCAAATGCAGCGATGAAATTTCAAGTTTTTACTCTTTAATCGAATTGTAACCCTCAAAATTCATATAAGCATTGCTAAATTTGATTCACAGTAAAAAGATAATATGTAGGTAATTATGTTTTTCTCCTAATAATATTTTTTACAAAAAAAAATAGTGTCATATAATCTCTCAATTTTCCTTCAACTGAAATATAGTTTTGCAATTTTCCAAAAACGTAGAGGCTGCATGTCTTCACGTAGCCTGAAATTAGATCTAAATATAATAATAATATAATAATATATATAATATATAGAAGCATGATATATAAGAAACTGGTGAAGTAATATTTCAATTGCATTTTGGAGACACATGTTTTCACGTAAGATGTTTTTCAACTCTTTAAATAATATGAAAAAACAAGGGTACCCTTTTCAAGGGGACTTCTAAATGAAGATAGTGGTATTTTTTCAATGTGTAATATGTTTATGATTTTTTATTCAACCCCTTTGAAACTATCCAAAAACATTTCAAGCATTATGCTTAAAAGAAATTAGATGAAAAATATCATATGAATTTGAAAGTTTCAAATTCATATGCCATTTGATAGAGGATTCTTTCACGAACCTAACATGATCAATTCCACCACTTAAGGGTACGTTTTTCCCTTAATTCACTAGCATACAAAATTGGCTTTTAGAGATATCTATAGATTGTAATTTTTAGGACCTCAAGAGCTCGATCAAGTGCTTAAATTCAAAATTAAAATTGCTTGATCGAGCATTAAAGAAACCCTTGTTTGAGGTGTATACATGTTTAACCATCGTCTCGATCAAGCCATTAAAATCCTTACCCGCCAACCTCCTATTAGAAATAATGTTAATACTGAGAGGGGGGGTGAATCAATATTAAGGCTAATTCAATTTTTTTTTTCAATTTATATTTAACATTCAGACTTGGAAAACATCCATATAACCATCAACAACATATCATGTGGCAACTTAATGAAACCAACACATGCACATTGTTAACACAGAAAAGTCGTACACACATGTGTACAATCAAGATGATGACCAAGTCATTTGACAAAGAATACAAGTGAAGAATTTCTAGCTGAAAACATCACAAAGTAAAAAAAATCAAAACTTCTCCAAATGTTTCAATTATAAAATTTACCCATGCAAGCCATTCAAAGGCCGAAATAAGTGACTGCGTGAATTTTCCTTTGATAGTCGTGTGGTCAAATAAGAGTCTGACTCAGTAGTTCGGGACCACTTCACACATTTGGAAGATGGGATTCCCTAACATTTACTGGTCAAGGACAATTGATTTCGAGCCGACCTAGAGGTATGCACCTCCCAAGGGATCATCTTGTCCTACTCATTAGTCATTTTCTAATGAATGGACCAAGAGAAAGAAGAGGAACTCAAAATTCTATATAAACAATCCATTGTTGAACTAGAAACAAGAAGAAGTAAAGAATTGTTATGCTGGAAAACTTTCTCCTTAGTAATCCAACATTCTAGTTGTAGAGGATTTCATCATTGAGAGAGTATTTATACTTCTTTGAGAGAAAAGAGAATCTTGCAAAGAGATTGAGGAAAGGAACCTCCTTGTTGAGGATTTTTCAACGCAATTTCTCAAATAATTCTCTCCAAGTGTTTAGTATTCATCAATTATATCTCTTTAACATTCAACAATCAATAAGAGGAGCCCTTTTCCATTACTTTTTTGTCTTGTTTCCTCATTAAGCATTGTTTATGTGTCTATCTTCTAGTATTTAGTTTATGTTTATGTATGCATTGTTCTCACCATTAACAGTGATTTATTTACTCATCTTGTCCACCAACAACAACCAATTATCTGTATTTTCTTTGTAGGGAACAACCAACTACTGAGAAGGTGTATTTTGGTATCCCATAGCAAGAAAAACACAATTACAAGTTTGGCGACTCCACTATTTTTTTTCTTTACTCTAATGGATGTTTTTTGAGGACCTTATCTCTAGATTATCATTGTTTGGTGCATTCATCACCTCTCTGGAATTTTCATAGGACCTTCTAGACCTTTTCTTGGTCAGAAAGCCTAGCTGTTCAATTTTTTTCATTGGCCAGGTGCCTTCTATCGAGACAGATACGCAAGTGCATCTTTGCACAAAAAAACCCACAGATTTACAGAGAGCATAAACAACATTGTAATATTTCTTTCCTAGGTGATTAGTAGCCTTTAGTGAATTTCCTTCACCCTTGCAAATTGTTTTCCAGTTTGTTTAGATTGCCTAGTTTCTTTACTAATGACTATTAGTAGAGTAATTACATAATCTTTGATTTTTATTTACATTTCTCACATATCTTAATTAGTGAAGGAGTAAGTGGCCCATTATCCACATATAATTAATCAACACTTAGTGTAATTAGAGGGTATGGTAACAGATGATCAAATATCCACATCTTATCACACTTTGTATGTTCACCTTTCCACTTGTAGACATGTTACACGTCACACACTAAGCTTCTATAAGATTTGTAGAAAGGGTAATCTAGTTTTGGAAGGTTTTTATACTTAGTTTATTATTGCTTACATTCTCACACCATAAAAGAAGCAAGACTCCTAAACGAAACCATATCTTGGACCAACTAAATTTCCTCTTAGGGGCCACAAAAAAAATATAATTTAGGTTAGGACCATTAGGGGTAAACATCCCATAAGTTGTCATAGTCATGTTACATATTTGAAACATAGAAGTTGAATTTTAGGGTGCTTAAAATCCTTCATCATCCCATGGAAAATACTACATGAGCACATTAAAGACTCGATTTAGAGGGGGTTCGACTTAGGTCCAGTGTGTGCAGTATTATTTGGGGCTACCTACTTGTCTAGTGCTTGGTACCGGTAATTTAATACCAAGAAGCTAAAGACTCGACTACTCCCATGGGATGAATTTATATTAGTGGCCAAAATTATGGAATCCTTTCCCTATAGGTGGAGGTGTGGTAAAAACTAAAGCCTCATCCATTACCTTGGTTAGTTCTTCAACTATTGGAAAGCATTGCATGTTCTCTTAATACATTACCCTAGTACCCATAAGAAGATATATCCACAAGGCCTAGTTACTTTGAGAATGGTAAGGAAGAATATGTCTTCACAAGATCTTTTATCATATGCAAAAATAGATGAAAATGAATTTTTGCTTGATTTATCACATAACATAAGTCAAAGGGAATGTAATCATTTCATTTTTCACTTTTTTTATGTATATGATTTACTTTCTTTGATACTTATCTCCTTCCATCATCACACAATGTGACACACACTCTACTCAAAACCATAGGGGACCCCACGGCTCCCCATCTCTCTAGACGTTTCCAAAACCTCCCCCAATTTCCAGGAGGTGTGCCAGTTCTATCGTCATGTTTAGGTGTAGAGGACACCACACATACACTACTATAGGATCATCCTTTCTCGGTCAAACTTTGATTAGGACTCCTCCTCATCAAAACACTCCTTTTACTACCCCTAAAGGTACTCCACACTCTACCCCTTAGGGGAGCCCACACAACACTCCTCTTGGGACTCCACGTGGTTCCCACCAAGACAATTACCCTCATCAGGGAACCCCTTTACATATAGTTGTTTAGATGGAAAACAGATTTCAAGTCCCATTTTTTACTTCCTTAAATATCCTTGATTTAAGTAAATTAACTATTGACCCTATTGCACATGGCTTGAATTAGCCACCCATGCCAACCAAGTTTTGTTTAGATGTTCCCAAATTTGAAGGGAAATAAGGAGAAACTTTGGGAAACCATGTCATGACCTTTCACCTTTGGTGTTCATCCAACAGTATCATGAAAGACACTAGCCACCTATGGCTATTTCAATGCACTCTCGTAGGGGTCACAACAAAATGGTACATAGGCCAACCCACTACGTCACATGGGAACTTTAGTTATTTAGACACAACATTCCTCACATTCTTCCAGCTCCCGGTCTGGCAAGAATCGAGACTGGAAATCCAAACCCAATTCAAGAAAACATCTACTACGCACATATCAGACCACATCCATCAATGGTGAAAATGTCGTAGCTTGTGTAAAACTCATCTAGGATAAAAACTCCTCCTCCACTTGTTTTTAAGGCCTATCATGTCAGAAATATCAAAATATGTGGAAATTTGATCCCCGCTAAATGAGTTAGAGGCTATCATCAAATCTCAACAATTATAGCTCATATACACACAATCTGAATACCTCTACCATGTTCTTCCAATTGCACCTCTCCTGCAAAATTTTAAACCAGTGTTACTAGGCACATGTAGTGCTGCAACAAATTGATCATGACCATATCCAAAAATCAAATAGAAAACACCTTCAAGTACTCTAGAAATAGGTACAATAGACAACCATTTCATACCATGGTTCGAACACCATCGCCACAAAACATAGGATTACCCCTATCAACCTACAACTATGCAAAATCATAGTATGCAGTTCAACCAATACCCTCCCATGTAGGGTGGCACATACCCTCCCACATTGTGTGGCACATAGCCTCCCACACAGGAAAATATGTACCCCCTTGGAATGCAAAAATGGTTTCCACTTCCAAGAACACATATGCTAGCTAAAGACAAGGGAGTATGTACTTCCCTTTCCAACACCTCAATAGAATAACCTACTAGCAAAGGCTAATGCAAGGGTTAATTTTTTGAAAACTTCTCTCCCTGAAAAAAAATGATCGTTTGAACATACAAACATAGCTAAACCACCTCACATTGATAATAAATAAGGGAAAAAAAGACAAAGGAGTATCCTAGACAGGGAAACAACAAGCAACAACAACCTCTATGGACACTGTTTAGGGGAAATCCCAACCGGAATGCAAACAAGGGACATACCAATAATAACCTACAAAGGAAAAAAATAACCTCAGTCTACAGATTAGTCATGCTTTTTCCATCTACAGGGAATCTAGTCATTATACCCATCATTGCCCTCAACTCCTCAAGTTGAAAATGATGAAAGATACTAGGGTTCAGGGTGGGGGGGGCGGGAACAAACAAATTTTAGTAATGCAAAATCCCATCCCCCATCAGGGAATGTTAAATACTCAGCAGGAACCCTCTCAAAAACAATATCATAACCCTCATAGAGGAAGTTCCCAAAATACATCAAGTCATGACATTTACATGGTAGGGAAGACATTCTCTTGAAGGCACAGAACCAACCAAGATTACGAAACTCCACTAAAAACAAACCCATCAACCTCGACCACTAAAACACCTATAGAACCTTTCACAATTGCTCAACATCCTATAGAAACCATCCCAAAAATGGTCAAAGGGTTTTTATGACGAACAATACATAACTCGAAGGTTGCTCACAACTACAACATAGTCGATGACTTAGCTCAATCCCCATAAACTATGTCAGCACTGAAAGTCTTGTAAACATGCCCAACCCAATAGAAAGCCTTACTTTCTGCAATAGGTACAAATGACCCTTCCAATTGTCATTTATTGGATTTTAACTTGGATAACATTTTCCCACATCTTCCATCAATAGTCACCTTCCAAATTCCGGTCACAATCAAGAATATCAACATCCACCACTACATAGTTGATGAAGGAGAATCTACATGTATTATGTCCAAAATAGTTTGGCAAAAACATGGATCTCCTGAATTCAAACCATCTAACATCACTCTCAGAGAATATGGTGGGTTCCCTTATGCCCCCATAGGCCTATTCCAAGATGTGCCAGTGCAACTCATTGGTAAAGTTGTGCTCATTGACATAGAAATCCTTGACGTACAATTGGATTACTATATCATTCTTGGCCAAAGTTACATGTATGCAATGAATACAAGGGAATCTTCTATATTTAGCATAATGATGTTCCCTCATGATGTGAAAATTTTTATGGTTGACCAACTCACATACTATTAGAAGAAGATATCCACCACCCCTAATGGTGTGCTACCTTTCCTAGGATCTTCCCCTAAGTTGATCACAACCTTCACTGAATTTAGACCGAGATAATTTAAACCATCAACACTCCTCGGTACATATGCTAGAGACCCTTCTTTGTGGAGGCCATCCCTATAGCCACAAGAGCTCTAGTGGACATGATGAGTTCATCAAACACCCTCCAGAGACAGGGACCAATTCCAGACACCACTAGAGCTACAACTACTGATTCTATGTTCCCACCATCTATTATCGCCCAAACACCCTTCTTATACCCTCCACCTATTTTTCTTCCACACCAAGTCATGGAAACACTCACGTTGGAAAATATGGCTCTCACGATACCGGTATGGTATCTAGCCCCTCCAGCCATGTGGGAAGACTCAAGTATCACCTTGAAAACGATCATTTTTGTATCCCCTCCTTTGGAACCCAACCCAAAATGAGCAATGCTTGCATCAACACCAACCCATTCTAGCAAGAGAGATAAGAAAAAGGAAAGAAGAGGGAAGCCTAAGAATATTCCTCATCTAGGGTACCTCCACCTTGTGCTTTGTGTGAAGTAGTTGGGCACCCTACCAAAATGTGCCCCAAGTTAGAGGATTTAAAATCTCTTCTTCATGCCAAAAAATGCGAGTGACCCCATCTCCACCTGTCAGAGAGAAGGACAGACTAGTACGGAATAAGGCATTTTTTCACTAACCATGCATGTGCTATATTTGCGGAGAGTTGGAATCACACTCATAATTTCCCCAAAATCCCTCAATATCAGCATGCAATGAGTGCACTCGCTCAACCCAATATCGTGGCTCCATTATTTCTCAGCAAACTAGTGGTAGATGATGGATCCAAAACCATATTTTGTGTTTTTGAGGAAGAAAATTCATGCTCATATTCCCCTTACACCCATTGTTACACAACCTCCCACCACAGGAGGAGGCAACCAAAAGTAGTTACACCTCAACCTACCTTCACAAGCACCTTATGCAATGAACTAGAACATCTGGTTAACCAGTGTCCTCAGTTAGAAGCACTTAAGAAATGGTACTCAACCCCCCAAGTTGTCCCTAGAAACAAACCTAGGAGAAAATGTCATAGTTTCCACATTTGTATGCAAAACCATCATACTTGGTTTTTCCCAACCCATCCTGATTCCATGAAACATTGGCTTTTATATGCCAATTCATTTCTAAGAACTTAACATTTTTCCAAATAGATACCCAATCCTCCAATAACACCACACCAGTGAGGGATGACGAATTTATGACCATATTATGTGCATTCGAGGAAAAATCTTTGTATGTGATTCATTCAGGAACCCATCACCATGTTACCTCCTACCCTCGGTTAGGATCTAGAAGGATGAAAAAACAGCTTTGGTGGTATTGTCAAAACCTCCCTGCACATTCACCCTATGTGACAAATTTGATCATCTGGTCAATCAATGTCAGGAATTGGGCAAGATTAAAGATGTCTTTTACTTTTTTGTTCATATTCCTGACCTACTTACTCAAATGAAGTTAGACACTCACACAATCATTGTCACATCTACTCCAAAGCACATCATACATTGAACTACCAATACCTTCCACATTTTTGAGCAATAAGAGCATCATTGAGACAAACCGACATTAGGGAAACATACCATGATGATACTAAGGTCCTGAGGTGGCCAACACCTAGAAATGCCCCATCTCATGATACCAACCACATGTCATCATCTCGTGTTATGGGTGATGTTGACACCCACACCATTTATCATGTTAGCACTAGTTCTGCGTGAAATATTTGCACCAACAAATCTCATAGTTCTGAGACATGTCCTATGTTACAAAAAATTAGACAACTTAGTATTCATCACCCGCAAGTTCACCATATCCTTGAACACTAGCCTCACATGGAGTAAAATTCTTTGACTCCTAGGATGGCAACATGGTCATGAGAATTTCCTTCCACTCATTATCAATCCACAATTATGGATATTCTACCATCACCTAATGTTGATGACACACAACATCACATATCATTCATTTCCTCTTCCATAAGAACCCTAATTCATGATATCCTCTCATCATTTTTTGGAGTCGATACTGCTAAACCCACCACATTGGTGGTACCATCCCTAATAGTGTATACACATCCCATTTGCATATTTTCAACTTCACTGGGTTCTACAACATCAACCAGTGAATCATATTCTTACTTGTCTACCAACATCGCTAGGCCCAAACTCCACCCTCACGGCCTCGCACAACCTAGTTCAACATTATATAATATTTTTCACTTAGAAGAATATATCATAGAGGCCATGATGGAACCTGAATGTCCATGGGAGGCTATTCATCACCATTCATTCATTCTACCTAAAAAATCATTTGTTCCTATTGATGCACAAAGCCATGATATTTTCACAATAAAATAAAAGGATTTCCTGCCACCAAGACAAGTATATTGGATTAAAAATGACATCCCAAGACTAGATGGATTTGAGGAGGGGAACATGTCAAATATCTCACCTATCATTAAGGTCAATATTTCAAATAAACTTGGCATAGTAAAAGATATCTCGCTAGGGGTAGCATGTTCCCTAGAGGAGGTGGCATCATACAAGGATCTGTTCCAAGAATATAGGAATGTCTTTGCATGGACTTACTCTAAAATTTCAGGCATCATTCCCACCATTGTGGAGCATGATATTGACACATGGCATGATACCCACCCCGTTAGTCAAAAGAAATGTCAGCTCCATTGTTCTAAACTAGAATAAATCAAACAAGAAATTGACAAGATCGATAAGGTTGGTTCATTGATCCTATTGCTTACATTTCTTGGGTTTCTATCCCTATAACCATCATGAAAAAATAGGGTACCATTCACCTAAGCACTAATTTTTGTGATCTGAACAAAGCATATCCTAAGGAAAATTACCCTACACCATTCATCAATCAATTTATCGATGCTTGTGCTAGACACGAAGCACTGTCCTTCATGGATGGATTCTTCGGTTATAATCAGATTCAGATCCACCATACAAATCAATATAAAATAATATTCACAAACCCATGGGACACATTCACATACATAGTCATGCCCTTTGGTCTAAAAAATGTTAGCATGGCCTTCCAACAGGCCATGAATTATATCTTCCATGATTTAGAACATCTCATCCTCACTTATTTGGATGACCTCATCGTACGATCCAAAAAAAGTGTAGATCATTTGGAGGATCTTTGCCTAGTGTTTCAGAGATGTAGAGAATACAATCTATGCTTGAACCCTCTCAAGTGTCTTGTGCATTAATGAAGGAGGAGTACTAGGATTTGTTTCTTCCCAACAAGGTATTAGAGTCGACCCTCTCAAGGTCCAGGGCATTCGACACATAGCACCTCCAAAAATGTTAAAGTAATTACAAATGTTGCAGGGTAAGAACAACTTCTTATGCTGCTTTATTCTTGACTACACCACTTGTGTGCATGGGTTTTTGTGCCTTCTTCATCAGAAAATTCCCTTTCACTGGGATGAGCAGGCACAAAAATCATTCGAAACCTTAAAATATGAATTATCTCAAACTCCATTAGTTAGCCCTCATGACCATAATAAGGACTATAAGTTTTTCCTATTAACATCTAACGTTGCCATTGTTGGGGTATTAGTCCAAGAAGGACCAGATAATAAAGAATATGTAATCTATTACATAAGAAATAATCTCTCTAGGCCTACCTTGAAGTATGAGCTAGTGGAGAAAATAGCCTTAGCCCTTGTACACTTAGTACAAAAGCTTCGACGTTATATAATATTACGGACCACCACCATAATAGAAAATATCAACCCCATGAGGTATTTTCTCACTCTTTGTATGATGAACCACAAATACACTCAAAGGGTAGTTAACCTACAAGAATTTGACCTACAATTTTATTCCTCCAAGATAAATAAGGCGCTTATCCTATCTGAGTTCATCACAGATCTCCCTATAGATACCCAAGGGTACCCTATTAATGATGCCTTCCTTGATGAACATTTGTTCTTTGTATTAACAGATGACCCCTAGTATGGAAACATCCTCCTCATTCTATGGTTCAATAAGCCTTTCTTGTGTATGTCCAATATGGGGATATTATGTATACATCATATGAGAAGCACAAAGAGGAGGAGACTCACAGATCAGAGTGTGATATACCATCTACCTCTTTTGGTTCTTTTCAATAATTTCCTTCCTCAAATGCAGGGATTAATTAGATGCGTCAAGAGGAGAATGCAAAATTAAAATGGTTCCTACAGCAAGATAAAGAGGAGAAATAATGACTTCTACACTAGTTGCAACCAAAGGAGGAAGCCTTCGAAAAGCTGCAGCGTTATCCATGTGAGGTAAATTCTTCCACGTTGAAAATGATTCCTGATGCTGAATTTGATTCTTTTGAAAATCATACCACATGAATAGGTTCTAAATTGTTGAAGAAAATGGGGTATGAAGGAAAGGGCTTGGGCATTAATAACCAAGGCATTTCCAATCCCATCAAAGTAGAAGAATTACCATGTCAAATAGGACTTGGGTAAGTAAGGAGGGAAGCTAAGAAATGTGTTATTACAGCCAACGAAGCATCAATGACATATGATGAGAAGCCTTCATTAGTTATTTCCAACTCAATAGTGGAGGTAAAAGATGTTGATATCCCTTTAGTTTCATCTTCAAATAGTTTAATTTCTATTGGAAATGTGGATATACCAATTTCAGGGACAAATTTGAGACTCCTTACTAGGATGAGGTACAAGGAAGAAGAAGGACATGGTGCTAATAACCAAGACATAACTCATCCATTGGAGGTTGAGAAAAGACATCGATTCACAATGTTGGGGTGCACTAAAGGACAGTTCTCAAGTATGTCAAAAGCTTCCATGACATTGTTAATATTGTCAAGGAAAGAGGATGATGTAGACACATCACCATCAACCTATGACAGTATGCATAGTAGAGACAGAGTTGAGACAAGCTCCTGTTCCCATTATCATACTAGAGACTGATAGAAAAGGTATAACCAGTCTCGGTATTTTAATGTTAATTTTGATTCCAGTCACATTGTTAATAATGGTCGTAGATCATGTCGTAAAAGGAATTGCAATTTTTGTGGATTGCATAACCATTTGTTTGTTGAGTGTTGGAAGCGAACGATAGCACATAAAAAGATGAGGTGTAGAAGACCCTCTAAACAGCAGCAAAAGAAGAAGAAGATCAAGTAGAACTGAAAGGTGAAGGCTCATTGTAGTCATTGCAATAGAGGTGGTCATCAGAGAGCCACATGTTGGAGGCTCCGTCTATAGCAGCGTCACGAGGACAAGAACATCCGAGCATGAACCAGGCAAAATAGTTGTTCGACTAGCAAATGCGCAACAGGGAGATGACCCATTCACTTTGATAAGTGAGATATGGTTCTTCTAGGAGTGGTAGAATTTCAAGGCTTTATGATGTGTCATGTGTTGCATTTTTTTATAGTAAAATGATGATTTTTTTTTCCATCACTTAGTTTAAGAAATAGTAGTATTGGTCGTCTTTTTGCAAATCATGTGTTGTAGTGATGATGTGTTTTCTATCACTTTTTGAAGAAAAAATGATATTTTTGGCCTTGTATTAATAGCTGGGACATTGTTTCCATTTTTTAAACTTGACAACAAAGTTTGTTATAAACTCGTGGAAGGTATGGGATGCTTGGCTCATTTTGGGTCACATAGTGAATTGTGTAATTTTCAAAGTATATGTACTATAGGTTTGCAGGAGATGCAAGTGTCAATTCATCACTTATGGCTCTGAAGGACAAAGGCGAAGGAGAAGGAAGGATGACCTATTATGACATTTGCATTGTAGACTAGGTACATAATAGTCTCTGATTATGATGATGCCTTTGGAGGACCAAAAGCTCCTCAGTAGGGATGATTGATCCAGGTGTATCTTGAGAGTAAATGTGACATGAAGAACCAATCTAGGTGGATCTCCTAATTTCCAGTTGCATGAAGGTGGATCTTCATAATGAATCAATGGCAAGGAAAATGATCAAATTTTAAAGTGGAAGAACATATATGAAAGTGGCGTAGGATCGAAGTGTTCATCACCTTGATTCCAACAATGTAAATGGTGATGAAATCTGAGTTTGTATGTGAAATTTATAGGTATTCAAAGATTCAGATTAACTAAAAGAACAAGTGGCAGACCACTCCTCTTGACAATTCAACTTGATAAATAGTCGTTCTTTGACCCAAACTTTGGCTTCTTGACTACAATTTTTGGCTTTCATTGCTACACTTTATGCCCTAACGTTCACATGAGTGGAGGAGAATTAGCCCAAAACAAATTAGAAAATGCTTCACTCTTCTTTATTCTTTCTTTGCTTGATATTAGATTCCTTTATCTTCCTTCATCAAACTCTTCTTGATGATTGCTACTCTTGATGTGTCAAAGATGATTTATTCATACTTTGGACCTTAAGTATCCTTATTTGTGCTACCCATCCTTGATGAAGTTACCTTAGCTCTGATACCATGTTGAGAAATCTAGGCCAGCTAGATTAGGTGATTTCTCTTACTTTGATAACTGCTTCTGATTATTTTTACTTTACTTAACTTTTTCATTCATTTATTATTATTTTTACTTTACTTGATTAAATTATTCTTTCATTTATTATTATTAGTGTTGTTTATCATCAAACAAATACCAAATCATAAATAAAGGTGAGACAATAGGATACAAGATGTAGGCGATCAGGCAGGTCAAAAACCTCTCCAACTAAGAAGAAAACCCATCATAATTATTCTATTCTTATAGAACTCCATTTGATGAATTCCAAGACCTATATACATTGACCAAGACCCTCTAAGACCAAGAAATTTTTTTCCTTCTTGAACGACTTCCGGTAACAAACTTCTACCTTCCAGCAACTTCTCCAACAACTTTGACCCCAACAACAATTTTTGCAACTTCCACCATGATGGAGCTTTGACCTAGTAGCTTCACAAATTTGACCTAGAAGTATCTTCATAACTTTGACATAGAGGCATCTTCATAGATTGGACCTTAGAAATTCACAACTTCGATGCAGTTTCACAGTTTTGATGCAGTTTCACACCTTCAATGCATCTTCAGAATTTCTTATTTCCCAGGAACTATAGAAACCCTAACAAAAGAGAGAGGGAGAGAAAGATAGAGAGAGAGAGAGAGAAAGAGGCCCTAGATTTGAATTTGTTCTTATTCCCCTTCTTCATCCTTTTCCAGATTCTATCTTGTGGAGATCTAACTTGCTTGAGTGAGTCTCCGAATGAGGTCAAAATCCTTCTTATTTATAATCTTTTGAGGGGTACAAATTGCTATCTTGAGGCTGACTTGTCCTATTATGTAGGTCAACTTGATCTTTGTGCCATGACGAGTTCTTGGAGAGTCTTTTGACTCTAGTTTGTTTCAATATTTTTTTTCTATACAATATGTAACATGCCCAAATGGGTCTTCAATACATGAAAATGACTGAATTGACTTTATGACAAACCTAGAAGCACTTAATGGGTGTTTTACCTAAAAATAATTTTCCCTTGAGCATGAAACCCATGCCTTGAGAAGACAAATAATAAATGTATTTTTCTCTTCTCATTAAATACATCAAATCAAAATTACGTATATAATTATGAAGACCAAACCTAGTTACATATTTCAACAGATCACATGGCATAAGTCAAAGGGAAATTAATCATTTTATTTTTCACTTTGCTTTGTGTATGTGATTTACTTTCTTTAATACTTATCTCCTTCACTCATCACACGAAGTGAAACACACTACTTGACACCTATTGTAGAGGCTGCAACACCCTTCAAAATTTTATCCTGCATCCAATTTCAAAGCCTGCCTTGAGTTTTTACTTGATGTTTGCAAGAACTCGGGCTCACCCTATGGGCTCGTGTGAGTTTTTGCACCCTCTTTTCTTGACCATTCAACAGAAAGCTTTTTTCACATTGGTCACAATGTCATGCTTGCAACCATGTTATGGTCATGCACAAGGTCTTCGCTTCATGTGTACATGTTGTGTTCACCATGTAAACACATGTCACACTCACACATGAAGTTGTATACACTGTCGCGCAATCATCATCGCAGGAATTCAATGATCCATCACAAGCATCGTGATTGTTGCTCGCACCATCATCCAGTCATGTTAAGCATATGTTTGCTTAATGATTTGAGGAATATTTCCATCAAGTTATGTTGAGTGTGTTTGTTGAAGTTTCCCATGGGATGATTTTGATCATCGTCATGCGATGTGTCCCTTCTATTTGGACACTCCCTTGCATAGTGGGAAAACTTATTGCAAACAAAGCACATGCCCTTCCTTCCTCCCTTAAATCCAATATCTGCATGGAAATGACCTTTAGAACTTGCATTATTTCTCCTTTTGGCATGAGAGGAGAATGTAGTCGGGTTGTGTTGATGTCTCTAAAACCATGGAAACAATACTGGGGAATAACCACCTAGTCTGGCCCTTAATATAATTCCTTTTCCATTTGATATGCTGTCTCTGACTGGATAATATGGGACTAGTTTCTGAGTAAAGGTGTGATTTGAGGAGTGGGTGTTTAAATAATGTAACAAGATGATAGATAGTTTGGATTGTAATACTTATGAAAATATACAAACATACATACATACATACATACATACATACACACACACACACACACACACACACACACACACACACACACACACACACACACACAGATATATATATATA
>APFE030328055.1:67518-93149 GCA_000404065.3 Pinus taeda | reverse complement strand
CTCCCATGCACTGTTTCTGACAATAGAATCATACTCTTCCACCATGGCGTCTACCCATGCAGGATCCTCCACAGCTTCCTCGAAAGAGGATGGCTCAGTCATGACACATTTTCTCATAAGAGCCATGTATCCAGTGTACCGATCAGATGACTGTCTCTATCTACATTGGGCTGTAGGTGGTCCTACAACTTTCTCTGCATCTTGAGCCAGTCGCTCAGCTTCTGTCAAGCGCTTTCGCCCTCTGATGGTTGGTGCTGCTTGAGTGGTCTCTTCCACTCCATGAACCTCGTCATGTGGCTGATCCACGTCCTGAAGCTCATCCTTAGGAACTAATTGTAGTGCCCACTCTAGTTTCCTAACCCTAATATGGCATTATCTTACATACTTAAGTCTATGAGGAACTCAGGTTGAGGATCCAGAAACGTGACTCTATTATTAGTGAATGTGATGGTCGATATAATTAATGGTTATGTGTACTCTCTATTGATATCATGATGGGATAGTAGGAAAGGATAGACATGTTTCTATTGATGTTAAATGATGATAGTTATCTTACTTGATATGGTTTGACAGCAAAATGGAAGCAAGAAAAACTTTATATGCATGGAAAGAGAAAGGATAATAAGGGAAAATGTTTCCTGTGGTAGGTACTCTAGTCTACTCACTAATCTGCATTCGACGTACATTATAACAGGACCTGAATTATTCCTTTCATTGTTGTGCAAATCAATTGGTAGGAAGCATCAATCAAGTGTGAGCAATAAATAGGACAAAATAAAAATAAAAATTGTTACAGTTATTTTATGCATACTTCTTGATACATAGTCCGTTGTCATGGCCTTGAATCTCGTTCTTGAGATCCGGTGTGCTCTTCCAGTAAAACATAAGAATAAGTTTAACTAATGAAACTAGTTCCATCTCATTTCAATAAGCTGTCTTTCTCATCGTATAATACCAAAAACTTAATCTTGACTTCGTCATAGGCTAAATTTTTGGTTTAGGCTTCATGAGTGGTTAGATGGGAAGCATTTTAACGCTCTAAAAATAATCAAGTCATTCTTTAAAAAAAAATAAAAAATATTTAAGTACCACATTATAAATTGACATATGGAAATCATGTTTTATGTAGTAATATCTTGGTTAAATTTAATATTTACATCAATTGTATAGAATTTTTAAATATTGATATGTATTAAAGAGAATGCAATAATTAAATATTGATTGCAAAAGGATGTTTTTTTTACATGGGTACAAAAAAAAATAAAAATAAAAAAAATTTGGGCTGCATTGTTCCCCAAATATAGTCCTTTAGTTATAACGGAGTTCGTGGTATAGATACCTTGGGAAAATTATAACCTGCCCACCATAAGGTTGGAAAGAGTTTTAGGAAGGGTTCCTAAGATTATGTGTTTTCATCTCTCCTTTATGTTCTAAGGACTTCGGGACGAAGTCCATTGTTAAGAGGGGGTGTATGTAGTGCCCACTCTAGTTTCCCGACCCTAATATGGCATTATCTTACATACTTAAGTCTATGAGGAACTCGGGTTGAGGATCCAGAAAGGTGACTCTATTATTAGTGAATGTGATGGTCGATATAATTAATGGTTATGTGTACTCTCTATTGATATCATGATGGTATAGTAGGAAAGGATAGACATGTTTCTATTGATGTTATAATGATGATAGCTTTGATCTATATGTATGGTTCCATTAAGGTTATGATGATGCTAGCCATGATGGAGGTATCCCCTATGTTAGCCACTTACATTGGTTCTGGTTCACAATGAACAATGATGTGAATGACCAGGCGATGGTAATAATGCTATTATGAAATGACTAACACTGAACAACCTGGTTACTGATTAGTATTGAGTATGGCAGGAAAACCACCAGAGGCACTTGCACATGACGAGTTGACGACACCTGGTTTGATGAAAATTTATATTGTTTTATCTTTGAAATCGATCTTGAAACCTGCTATATATGTTCATCTATATTCTGATGATATGTTAATGGTTGCAGGCACTGATGAGTTGCTTGGCCGAATGACTCACATATGGGTGATGGGGTTGTACAGGTGGATGGAACTACATGGGAGGGGTGGGACAGAGTCCCTGATCTCACCCACTAGCACTCTCGCTGTGACTTGGGCTGGAAGGGTTGAAACTCCTTCGCCTTGAAGATCATGATGCCATGAGGGCAGGTCCCAAAGTTGGGTCGCTCATGAGGATTTAACTAGGGGGCGCGCATCAAGGCGGATTCCTTGATCCTTGACACCATTAGTCTCACTATAGCAGGCAACATAAGACATGATAGAGGTCTATGACGTTGCACTATACTTTCCCCTCGTAGTCACTGGATGCTTGAAGGGCAAGTGGTGTGGCACCCTTGGAATTTCAAGGGAAATTCTTGAAGGGCACGACCAACTTGGCACCCTTGGCATCACAATTAAACTGTTAGTGTGGCACCCTTGGAATTTTTGGGGGAAATTCTTGAAGGGCACAACAACTTGGCACCTTGGCACACAATTAAACTGTTAGGTGTGGCACCCTTGGAACTTCTAGGGAAGTTCTTGAAGGGCACAACCAAACTTGGCACCCTTGGAATGATTAAAAATAAATAATAATAAATAAATATAAGTAAGGAATGAAAACTAGGTGAAGTTACATCAAGGGTAAATGATGATTAGAAACCAAGGAAATTAAATCAAAAAAAAAACTTGGAATAAGGAGGAACATAGGAAGAAATAAATAGAGTACCTTAAAAATTATACCCGCCCCATGTTGGAAAATACTAGGTAGATTAGGTGGTTTAATTAGATAAAAGGGGAAGACAAACATGTTGTAAGGATAAAGATTAAATCCTAACCAATTAAACTTAATTAAGAAAAGAGGAAGGTGAATTAAAATAAGAAAAATAAATTAAATTAGAGAAATGGAGAGAAGCTCCATGTGGCATCAACCAGCATAAGAATATCACTCTAAGAGATAACCTGAGTTAATGTAGGAAGTATATTGGGGATAAAATCTTGACTCATTAATTTACTCCAATTAATAAACTCAATTTAAAGATTAAAAGGGGGGAATAAAGAGACAACTAGGAGAAGAAATAGGAATCTTGTGAGGTGAGGAAAATATTAGTTGTAAATAAAAAGTTAAGTAAATAATTTTTTGGGTGACCCTTGCCGAGAGAATGACACATGGGTAGGTGAATAATCAAGTATTAAATTAAAAGAAAAATATTATAATTATGCATGTCATGCCAAGTGTCACCTATGAGGACTCCTATGAAAAAAGGGCAAGCATGAGAGAAGGGATTTGGGAATCCCTATTGTTTGGATGGATGATATGATGTCAAAGCAGTGACTACGAAGCTATAGTGAGTTTGGTGAGGTAGAGGATTTATTTTTAGAGAGGGGACTCTTGAGCTAAGGTTGCTCTCCTCTGTCAGCGAGATTCTTCCTCCATTGTACAACCCCATTGCAGCTTGGGGGTCCGTGGGGAAGAAGAGTACCCAAGGAGTAGGCTGGGAGTTTAACCGGTGGGTCTCGTTTTCGGATCAAGTGCGTCATCATACACTCGCAGACGGACCAGCAACAAGGAAATACCAGCGACAACAGAGCAAGCGAAATCTCACCTCTCCGGTCTACGGTACATGTGTATTTCATTACTACTTGACCTTAGATTAAAAGTATATAAATGTGGTGTTATTTCCTGAAATGAACATCAGTGATGTATGTGTTGATTAGATTAAAAGTATATAAATGTGGTGTTATTTCCTGAAATGAACATCAGTGATGTATGTGTTGATGAAATTGAAATCTCAATATGTTTGTTTCCCGATTGTAATTGCTGTGTAAAAAAAAAAAATTGGCTGGGACATTTCACTGTTTTAGTTGGGTCGTTTCAAAAACAATTGAATTAGGGCTTGATGGACCCTAATAATATGGATCTGGAAGTCGTGATTGATGAGCCCAAATTATTTTTAACAAGACCCTTCATCAAATGGAAGTAAATATAACATTTCTCCATGACATGTTGCAAGAAGAAGTGTACATTTAGTAGCCATAGGGAGTTGAAATAGAGGATCAAAAGACACATATTTGCAAGCCAAAGTGTGTTGTAGCTTTTTCTAGCTACTAGGAGCACAAGTACTTCAATAGATAGAAAAAATTCCTAGAGACAACCTTTGGGTTGATTTTAGACCAGTGCCTTGGACATCTTAAGAGATTGCTTGACGAATTTCAGAGTAGAGGCTCCCAACACTTCAGTTATGTCACACAAATACAAATGAATTTGATCTAGAACCATTCATGAAGATACCAAATATAATGCAGTTGATACACAGGGGTACTTTGGAAATAATCTTTGGCTTAAAGTGACCAAATAAGACCCAAAATTTGCAACGATTTAGTTGTCAAAACATATGTAGTGGGGGAAGATAGTAGAGGAGGAATCCATCATATAGGGCTTAATAAATAAGAATCTTGTATATCAAGAATTAGGGAGAAACGAGAGAAAGGGGATGCTATGAACTTCTGATATGAATGGAGAGATTTTTAAAGACATGGTTTCCACCTTGAAACATGCATTATCCACCAACATTTCTAATTTAAATGAATCTGTATCTAAAGGGAAACACAACTAGATACTAATATGACATGCAATCTGTGAAGAATTAAAAACATATATGAAAAACGGAGAGAGAAGAACAGAATGCAATCCAAATCAGTAGGAATCACGATAAACTTTGTATTAATCTCTTTAGGAAAATCAAAATACAACAATATTCAAGAAGGCCTTTATGAAAATAGGAAAGGTCCCATAGAAGAGTTGTCTTTCCCAAAATATTGAGCCTATGTTAAGTGTTTCTTCCTTGCTTTTATAAGGAAAGGGAGAACTAAGGAATTAGTTACAAAAATATCTCACACTTGAGCATCCAACTGTCTTCATGACTAGCTGTCTTGGTGTGCAGGCTCTATTACCTTCAATTATTACAATAGAAAGATGTTGTTTGTTAAAATAAACAAACTAACAAAACAACTGAATAACCAAACATGTGAAACTGAAATTATGGTTTGTGAAAATATATCCTTGCCACTTCCTCGGATGACCTATGGTCCAGCCACATTTTTTCCACATCATGCCTCATACGATCCAGGTTGGTTCCCTATCACTTTTGGTATTAAGCAACTTCAATTATTTACTTACAAGAACCTAGAAGTAGTTTCACATAGTGGCCATGATATATCCTAAACATTGTCGCCAACTCATATGTCCTCCTAGCCTTCATGTAGAAACCTATTAGGGCCATGAAATGCATTGGTATATTGTGTTGGGTGTGTGAATAGTCAGGATGGAGGCCAATTCTTTGGAATATGACATAACTGATAGTCCCCTTGTTTAACACATGGGACCACATGCTTGAGTTCCTGGGGCTTTTGTAATATTGCAATCGGTGATTTGCCTTTGGTGGCCACCCTCTAGAATTTGTGATCGTTGGATGCTAATCACCTTTTGTTTTTCAACTCTTGGTTCTTCTGCTTTTCCTGCGACCATGTTCCAGCCCCCATATTGGAGGTTTGCAATCAACAATTTTATTTTGAGGCACAACACTCTACCATTGTCGATCTTCGATCTCCGATGTGTGACATCATCAATGCTGCGTGGTGCTTCCTGATTGGTGACATGTGTCACCCATATATGCCCCCATGGGACCCCAAAAATGCTAGATTCGCATGCCACGTGTTCTCTGTATTGCCTCATCATGATGACGTCAGATGCCACGTGGTTTTATCAGGACTGATAACATTCCACCACGTGGCCCTCTAGAGGAGATAGAAAAAGGCCCTCTTGACCTTGGTTTTTAGATGATTTCCTTTGTTAAACATTTCAAGGCTTTCCCATCACTTTAACACTAGAGGCTTAAATCCCAAAAATCTTAATCGCAATCAGAACTTTAAAGTGGTGTCATCTATTTTATCACCGATTGCGATGTGTTGATATCCTATTTACTTCGATGCCTTTGACCTTCGATCTCTGATTGTCGATATCAGAAATTGATGATCGTTTTTTTACTTTCACCTCCCTTGTGGTTGCGTTAGAAAACTCCGATTTGCAGGATTGAGGATTATACTTAAGCATTTTCTGGTTTTCTAGTTTCCAAGGGTGACTTTCAATATGCGCTAACTTTTGATTCTAGAGTCCATTTGAGGAGTTCCATATACCATTGGGAATCTAATTCCGAGCTCTATCAATTGGAGGGGGTTCGATTTAGCTTTGATTTCTTTTGTGGCTTGGCAAATGATTGCAACTTTCCTGCTCTTTTGCATCCTTTAGACAACAAAAAACAAATAATGCAGAGGGTGAAAACATGGTCTCCACCTGGGGATAGTGCCTTGCTTGCAAGGAGTTGAGAACCTGTAGACTAGAAGCCTTCTATCTATTAGGCATGGATTCATTTTATTCATACATATAAAAATAAAAATAGAAATATAAAGAACTGAAAGAATTACTGATATATTAGAATAGCTCACCAGTATGTATAATGGGTGAGAATTGAACCTCTTAAGGTTGGAAATAAATCTTGATTAATTAACCATTTATGGGTAGCTCAAGCATGTCACCTCCAAGTTCTCTAGCATAAAAGTATTTTTTTCTTTAACCTCATTAATCTAGAAGGGTCCAAACCATAAGGGATCAAATTTACCATGTTTCCCTTTGTCTTATCTCCTCACATCACATCCCACCTTAGGAGTAGATCTCCTAGTTGAAGAGGTTTTATCCCTAGCTTAGTAGTTGTCCAATCGGTGATTTACTTGTTCTATGGTCTCCTGGAGCTCCACCAATTGATGTATCCTTCTAGTTAGGGAGTTGGTTTCTTCTTCTACGTCTTGTAGCATCTTAGGCTCTAGCATAGAAAGTTGAATAGGGAATAAGACTATTTTTCCATAAACCAACTTGAAAGGGGGTTTACCTATGGATCATTTTGGAGTGGCCCTATTTTCCCAAAGTGAAAATTTTATTTGAGAATCCTAGTTCCTTTGACTTTTCTGCAATTTTCTTCTTCATTATTCTCACCACTATTTTATTTGAGGACTCAGCCAGCCCATTTCCTTGAGGATAGTAAGTGGTGGAATGGCCAACTATGATGTTATATTTCTGACAAAAGCTGATAAAATTTGTAGACTTAAAATCCTGGGCATTATCAGTCATAATATTTATAGCACAACCAAAACTTGCCAAGATGTTTTCCTCCAGGAATTTCATAACCACAGCGTATGTTGTATTCTTGGCTGGGATTACTTCTACCCACCTGGTGAAATAGCCTGTGGCAATGAGGATTCACTTGTGTTGGCCACTAGAAGGAGGATGCATCTCTCCGATGAAGTCTAGTCCCCATTGTCTGAAGGGTTCTTCTATAGTAACATGGATCAAGGGGAGTGGAGCTAGTTTTTTCTTTTTAGCAAACACTTGACACCACTGATAGGACCTAACATAAGAATAAACATCTCCAAATAACGTGGGCCAATAGAACCCTGCTTTCAGTATCTTATGCACAGTGGTATTTCATTTGTAGTGCCCCCCAAAAAAACGGCTATGGAACTCCTTTATCACTCTTTGAGTTTTAGTCTCCACCAAACATAGCAGCAGAATCCCCACTGGGTCTTTCCACTACATTTCCCCATTAAATATAATGAACTTCTGGGCTTAGGCCCTCAATGCTATGCATATGGATTTTTCCACCTTTGTTGGGCATCTAAAAGCAACAAATAATGAGTAACATTTTGATACCAGGCCGAAGTTTCATATTTGATATGAATCTTTTGGACTACACTTTTGATCACTAGTTGTGTCCCCTCTTCACTTTCTTTTGTTAACAAATTGATCCTGAATTCCTGACCATTTGACTCTAATAGGATTTTGTCCAATCCTTGTCCTTTAATGAGCTTAGTGGGTCTTACCTCCATGTCATACTCCTATATTTTTTTAATCCACTTACCCCTTTTCCCATCATTATCCCCTTGTACCAAGATGCCCTTCATCACTGATGTTGGGACATAATCCATGATGCTCGAGTGTAACACATAAACTCTCAAAGCTTTCAGAGATTTGACTAGAGAATATGCCTATTTTTCCAATATCTTATACTTTAGTTTAGCATCTCATAATACCTAGATAAAGAAAGCTATGGGTTTCTCATGGCCTTCCTTATTCTTATAAAGTAACACTATAGCTACAGTATGGGGGAGGCAAAAGAAAAGATATAAAATGGCCTTGAATAGTCCAAGATGACTAGCACCAGAGCCTATGTAAAATCTCTTTTGATTCGAGAGAAGTATTCTTAGGAATCTGGGTTCCACTTTACTTCATTATATTTCTTTAACATTTCAGTAATGCCTTTCACTATTTCAGCGTAGTTAGGTACAAAAATTCTCAAGAAATTAATCCTCCCCAAGAAGAATTGGACCTCCTTCATATTCCTTGCCAAGGAAATCTGACTGATAGCCTCCACCTACTTAAGATCTATCTTTACCCCTTCTTGTGCCATGATGTGCCCCAATAACTTGCCTTCACTCAAAGTGAACTAGGATTTCTTGGGATTCAGGGATATTCCATACTTTCTACACTTTTCAAAGGTAAGTTTTAGATGTTCGACGTGCTCCTCATCTATTTTGGAGAAAACGGTGATTTCATCCAAATAAACCACCACAAACTTGTCTTGCTCCCACACAAATTGTATATCCATTTCCCTCTAGAATGTTTATCCTGTGTTTATTAAGCCAAAGGGCATCCTTGTGTACATAAATTCCCCTATGAAGTGGTGAATGTAGTTTTATTTTGATCCTTAGGTTTCACTGCAACTTGGTTATACCCTGAAAAGCCATCCATCATTGACATCCTAGTAGAGCCAACTACCTTCTGTAAAATGTGGTCCATTTTAAGCAATGGGTAGTTGTCCTTCAAAGAATCTTTATTCAGGTTCCTAAAATCTACACATAGTCTGATTTCTCCATTCTTCTTTTTAACAAGAACTAGATTTGCCACCCTTTCTGAATATCTCAATGGTACAATGATCTTATCTTGAATCAACTTCTTCACTTCCTTCTCAATGGATGGAAGTAGAAGTGGGTTAACCTATCTGAGCTTTTGCTTACATGGTTTCATATCATTCTTCAAAGGGATCTTATGTTGCATAATATTTACATCAAAAGTTTTTAAATCATCATAAGACCAAGAAAAAACATCTTTATAGGATTTCAAGAGATTTAAGTACCTTTGTTTGTAGTGCTAAGGGATCTTTGTTGGTAGCTTGATGAATCGGGGTTCATCCTCTGGGCCTATGTTTCAATCTTCCACCAGCTCCTCAACATCATGTTCAATAGGTTTAACAAACCCATCATTTGATTTGAAAATCCTCTCCAAAGGAACTAGTCCCCTTGGGATAGCATTTCCCTTCAGCTGTAGAACTTTGTGCCCGATAATAAATTCCTCCCATGCAATTTTGTTTGTTCTTCAGTCACTTCTTCCTCCTCTTGATCAATCACAGAGTTTGAGAATTCTCTGATAGCCTCCGTGAATCACTTGATTTTATCATCGCCCTCAAACACTTGCCAATGCTTCACATTGTCACACACTGAGGGTTTGTGTCTAACTTTCCAAAGAATCATCCATTTTTTTCTTTATTTTGGCAAGAATTGGACATTAAATGCCAATAAGAAGTTGTCGATCAAGTCCCAAACTTCATTTATGTAGGCCCTCAACTGAGGGTGCTTAGTTTGGCATTGATCTTTGATATGCTTTACTACCAACTCAGAATCTCTAAATATTGTCACGTAGTCAACGTTTAGATTCTTTGTCGCTTGCAGGCCCAACAACATTTCTTTATATTTTGCCACACTATTGGTGGCCTCAAACTACAATTTGAAATAAAGAGGGATTAAGTTACATTTTGGGGATTTCAATAATACTCCCGCCCCATTTCCTTCTTTTGAATTTCCCCCTCAAAGTACAACTTCCATACCTTGCCACTTTCTTTGATTTGTCGGGCCGATTGAACTGTAGGTTGTATCTGTGTTTCTACTAGGATGGATTCATCTTCTTCTAGCACAAAGCAGGAGACATCTTTGAGATAATAAATCATCTCTAGTGATTGTTTTGATGAATTTGGATTCTCTATAGAGCCTCCTTTCCTTCCCACCAAAGATAGGGATGGTGGCATAAGTCGGATCCAGCTTGATAGACCCTCCAATATTAGATCCCCGGGACTTGGACAACAGCATACTAAACCTTGCTAGGATGTCAGCAACTTGACTCTCTTAGAGTCAAAATAATAGACATCCTTACCGGGTTTGGTTATCACTAGAACCAGTTGCTCCATTATAGATAATGGCATCAAATTATGAGGAGCCCCGCATTCTAACATGAAATTGTGAAGAAAGAGGTCGTGTACTACTAGAGTAACATAAAAAGGTGGGGTGGAAGGGTCTTTATCCTCAACATGTGGTCCAAAGACTACCAAAGGCCTTTCTTCCTGCAGGTTTAGATTGTCAAGGGTTTGGACTGAAGTGGAAGGAAATAAAAAATAAGCGACTTAGGCCTTATAAGTGGGTTTTTTCAAGAGCTCAAACAATGGGATTGGGATCTTGAACTTTTCAAGTTATTTCTGGAGGTTAAAGAGTGCATGGCCTTTTTCTCCCATGCTAGTTTCTACAAGCTCCTTTTCTCTTTTAGAAATAGGTTTAGTGGGAGGAGGTGACTTACATTATTTAATGACTTTAGGCTAACAATTGTTTAGGTCAGATGACTCTTTCTTTCTTGAGATAGTTAGGTCTATATGTCTCTTTCCCTCATCAAAAGACTTAGGGTGCTCCTGGGAATAATTGCCTCATTCTAATATGGTGTTCTTGATCTCTTTCTAGACGATTGTAGATCATACTTATTGTGCACCTGAGCCTACATGAAGTCAAAAAATTGTTTGCAGTAGTCATCAATCTCCTCATCGTCCAATGTGGCATGAAGCTCTTCCTCCTCTTCATATGCCTTGATATATTATTCCTCGTCAGAGAAAGAGGAGTACAAGTTTCCCTGAAAATTGCTTGCATCCTGTGATGGTTACTCCAGATCATCTTCTAAGTACAATGGAGGATGAATATTATCTTGTTTCTCCTTCCTCTCCCTTTGAGTTAAATGTAGGGGAGGCCTTCTGTATTAGGGATTGTATCCCCGATTGGTAGTTGGGAAGTTTTGTCTCTGAAGGCTTTTATTCACTAGCTCCATCCTTGTTAGTTTTATGGATAAGTTCTTTATAAAATTATCCATTTCCTCTATCCTATGTTCTTGGTATTCTCTTCCACTTCAGGAAGGTGTCTCCTCCTTCCCCTTTTTCTTCTCTCCTAGATCGGATCTGCCTCTAGAATTTTTGATCGAGGTATAATTCACTTCTACCTTAAGAGCATCAATTTGAAATTGATTTAAGGAATGAGACTTCCTCTTTCTCAGTGTGAAACCAAATTCTGAATCAAAAGCCCCATCAAAGACTACTTTTGCAGTGGCCTGTGGGGGTTTAATTTTAGTAGGAAGATTGTTATACAATTTATTAAATATTTTAATAAAATTGGAGATATCCTCACCAGATTTCTTCTTGATCACATTAAACTCTATGAGGGTGTATCTGTGGTCTCTCTTCTCTCCCCACTTTTGTAGAAAGGAATTCACCATCTCCTCCCAAGTGGTAATAGAATTCATGGGAAAGGATTTGAACCACTTCCTGACTTCTCCGTCCAAGGATTGGACAAAGAGTCTCAACACTACATCATGATGCTCTACATTCTTATTTTCTACAAAGGCACCAAATATCTCTATGTGTCTTTGTGTTGTGATGTCGGTCTCTTCATTATACATGGGCAGGAGCTTGAGATAGTCCCCTGGCATTACATTTAGGGGTTGAGGTAGATTTAAGGGGGCATACTTGTTTAATAAGAATCTCGGGACAACCATTTGGATTAGAGGTGGAGGTTCTACTTGAATTATTGGAGGAGATTGAGGGATAAACAATGGAAAGACTATGGACTGACAGTGGAATGAGGAACTCTTCACACTTTGGGTGAGGCTTCTTTGGAGTGTGTCTTTTATTTCCTCAACTTCTTCTTTGACCTCTATGGCCATAGTCCTTGACAAGTGAACACCTTCTGGAGGATATACAAAAATTCTAGGAGGAAGTTCAGAACAATGGATTACTGCCCTCTGTGAACTGGATGCAGATGTTTAAGGAAAAGAAGAGATAGTCACGTCAGTATTTGGAGTCTTTTCTTTCCAAATTATTATGGAGATTATTCTTTCTGGGTCAAATACAGAGGGAGTAATTTGCTATGAGGTATATGACCAAGTATGGGGTCTATGATAAGCCAAAATGATTGGCTAGAATTTTAGACAGTGGATTCACCAAGGTATTTATCATAATATTGAAACAGTGTAGTCATCAAGATGAGAGATCTTCAACCCACACTTCCCATGCTCACCTGACAGAGGGAATGTGAAGATTTGTCGTACATAGGGAAAAGAATTTCACAATTTCATTCCTCAGTAATGGTGGCAAAAAAATGTTGTAGCTTTTTCTAGCACTAGGAGCACAAGTACTTCATGAGATAGAAAAAACTTATTAGAGACAACCTCTGGGTTGATTGTAGACCAGTGCCTATGATATCTTAAGAGAGTGATTGACAAATTTCAGAGTAGAGGCTCGTATCACTTCAGTTATGTCACACAAATACAAATGAATTTGATCCAAAACCATTCAAAAAGATACCAAATTGAAAGCAGTTGATACATAGGAGTACTTCAAAAATAATCTTTGGCTTAAGGTGGCCAAATAAGACCCAAAATTTGCACTGATTTATTTGTTGAAACATATATAGTGGGCGAAGACAACAAAGGATGAATCCATCATATAGGACTTAATATATAAGAATCCTGTATATCAAGGCTCAGGGAGAAGAGAGAAAGGGGATGTTATGAACTGCTGAGACACATAGAGTGCTTTTCAAAGACTTGGTTTCCACCTTGAAACATGCATAATCCACAAACATTTCTGATTTAAATGAATCTGTATCTAAGGGGAAACACAACTAGTTGCTACTATGACATGCAATCTGTGAAGAATCAAAAACATATATGAAAAATGGAGAGAGAATAACATATTGCAATCCAAATCAGTTGGAATCACCATAAAATTTGTATTAATCTCTTCAGGAAAATCAAAATAAAATAAGCTTTAAGAAGCCCTTTATGAAAATAGGAAAGGTCCCGTAGAAGATTTATCTTTCCCAAAATTCTAAACCTTTGTTAAGTGTTTCTTCCTTCCTTTTATAAAGAGAGGGATAAGTAGGAAATTAGTTACAAAACTATCTCAGGTGTAAGCATCTAGTTGTTTGCATGACCAGTTGTCTCGACATGCAGGCTTTATCACCTTTAATTATTACAATATAAAGATGTTGTTTGTTAGAATAAAACATACTAAAAAAACAACTGAATAGCAAAACATGTGACATTGAAATGATGGTTTGTGAAAATATCTCCTTGCTACTTGCTCAAACATCCTCTAGTCTAGCCATGTTTTTTCCACATCATGCATCACATGCTCCAAGCCAGTTCCCTATCGCTTTTGGTCTCAAACAATTTCAATTCTTTACTTACAAGAACCAAGAATTGGTTTCACATAGTGGCCATGATATATCATGAACATTGTTGCGAACTAATCTGTCCCTCCAGCCTTCATGTAGAACACTATTAGGGCCATGAAATGCATTGTTATATTGTGTTGTGTGTGTGAATAGTCTGGAGGGGGACTGATTCTTTGGAATACAACATCACTGATGGTTCCCATGTTTAACACATGGGACCACGTGCTTGAGCACCTGGGGATTTTATAATATCGCAATCGGCAATTTCATGACACTGCCTTTGGTGGCCACCCTCTAGAATTTGCGATCATTGAATGTCGATCACCTTTTGATGTTCAGCTCTTAGTTCTTTTGCTTTTCACATGACCATAGGCCAGCCCTCATATCGCAGCCCCCTAATTGGAGGTTCACAATCGACAATTTCCTTTTGAGGCACAACACTCTACCCCTGCCGGTCTCCAATCTCTGATGTGTGATGTCATCACTACCATGTGGTACTTCCTGATTGGTGACACGTGTCACCCATATATTCCCCCATGGACCTCGAATATGCTAGATATACATGCCATGTGTCCTCCATACTACCTCATCATGATGACGTTAGATGCCATGTGGCTTTATTGAGACCAATAACATTCTACCAAGTGGCCCTCTAGAGGAGAGAGAAAAAGGCCCGCCTGCCGTTGGTTTTTTGTTGATTTCCTTTGTTCTTTCTTGGCACTTTAACACTAGAGTCTCAAATCCCTACAATCTTAATCACAATCATAATTTTGAAAGTTTTTCATTTATTTTATCGCTGATTGCGAAGATCCAATCTCCTACTTTCTTCAATGCCTTGGAACTCTGATCTCCAATTGCCGATATTGGCGATCACTGATTGCTAGTTTTCTTTGAACTCCCTTGCAGCTACTTTAGAAAACTTTGGTTTGCAGGATTAGGGATTATACTTAAGAATTTTCCTTGGATTTTTTGTTTTCAAGGGTAACTTTAAATCTGCTCTAACTTTTGATTCTAAAGTCCATTTGAGGAGTTCCATATACCATTGGAAAGCTAATTCTGAGCACTATCCATTGGAGGGGTCCAATTTAGCTTTGTGTGCTTATCTAGCTTGGAGGATGATAACAAATTTCTTTCTCTTTTTCATTCTTTAGACAACAAAAAACAAATAATGCAGAGGGTGACAAAAGTATAGTTTGAAGCAAGCCCCAGAGCATGGTATGCTCACATAGATAGTTAATTGGTCAAGTTAGGATTCACAAGAAGCAATTGATCCAGATATTTTTACTTCAAAGATGCATACAAAATTTCATTTAAAAGGGTATGTAACCATAATATGCATGCACACAAAAGAAACATAAATAAATGAAAACCATGAGAAGCAAAGACACAAACAAGTTGATAACGAGGTTCACCCAGTGTGGGTTATGTCTTTGGGCCCTGCTCAATGTAGGGAGGCCTCTTTCATTAATCTTCGGCAAAATCAAATTGCATGCATGTAAAAAATGGTACCTTATTCCTTCGCTTCCAAGGATGGCTTGAAAATGCACATCTCAGCTGAAGAAATGGATACACCATTGAATTTATGGTGAAAAATCATGAAAAATGACTATAAACTTGACCCCTTTTTGCTTCAGTCAAAATTTGGACCCCTGAGAATCTCAAATATTCCCCAAAGATTAATTTGCATGGGTTCACTAGAATTTGGCTGCCTATATGAAAATATGACCTCACCACTATGCTCCTTGCGAAAAAATGAGAAAAATGAATATAAAGTTGATATGTTTATGTCATCTTCAAAATTCAGCATCAAGGGAATTTTATATATTCTTCTCAAGATTCTACGTGGGAATATATTGTGGAATATTCTCTAAAGTATGCTCTTAAAAAATGTGCCCAACCTAGGCATAGTTCTGTGTGTTCTTGGTTCTGTCGCTCGCTCCTCTTGGCTTTCGTGAGCTTCCTCCTTTCCTTGGGAAAATGGAAAATTTTGATTTAAATGAGTTTTTGGGTGGATATTTCTAAGATATGCATGTTGGGCCATTGGCAAGTGTATAAACTTGGTAGGTGTAGGTCCCAGGGTCAAGCCCATGGGTCTCCCCCATAATGATATGTTGTTGGTGTTGAAGAATCTAAGGCAAGAAGACATTAATGGTACTTCTAACTATGATAATTTCTTCTGATGTCTTTTCACTTATTATGATTATCTTCTTATTATTATTATTATATTTTGTTCTTTAATCATAAAACATCTACCAAAACAAGAAGATAAATAAGATACAAGTACACAAGATGTAGGCTCCAAACCAGGGCAATACCTCTCCTATTGAGAGGAAAATCCTTCAATCTCTTCTTATACATTCTTTATTAACGAATACCAAGTCCTTTGACCAACACAGAAGGCCTTCCAAGACCAATATCAGCTTCTCAACAATATGCTTGCTTTACTACTTTACAAACCTGATAGAATGTCTCCCAACAACACTTCTTTGACCTTCAGCCACAGATTTTTGGCCCTAACTGCATATTTGCAATTTCTACCCCTCGACAATAGGTGCTACTTTGCACGTATGGACTAGAACTGCTTCTTCTTTTCCTCCAACTACCTCGCTTGACCTAATTTGTTTTTTAGATCTATAAGGGGACTTTGTTGGCCCTTCCTTTAGCTCTTTTTCATTAGATCGAATCCTCACAATGAAACCCTAGCCAAGCAGCAGGAACTCTAGCGAAAAGTTGCAAAATTTCAGCCTCCTTCTTTGCACGTGTGGAGAGAAAGAGAGAGAAAGAGAGTAACCCAAAACACTTCTTCTCTTTCTTATGCCTTCTTCATTGACCTTTTTATTCTTCTTCCTTTGCATGAGAGAGAGAGGAAATGAATATGTCCAAATGAGGTAAAATTGTCTCCTATAAATAGGTCTTCCAAGGGTACGAATTCCAGCTTCTAGGCATACTTGACAGGCTAGCAAGTAGACTTGGTCTTGGAAGGCTTAGTAAAGTACAAAAACAATTATTTTTACAATTTACAAGATTCCTAATGGGGTCTTCATATTATGGCAATGTCCCTATTTTACTTCGTGACCTAGGACAACCCTACAAGCACTTTCAATTAATGCTTGACCTATAAAACAATTTTTTTGGGCAAGAAACCCAAGCTCAATAATAATAATAATAATATTTTTTCTTTCTTTTACAAAATATAAGAATCAAAAGTACATTTCATATTTATGAAGACTGAACCTAGTTACACTTTCTTCAACGCTCCTTCTTAACTAGGGAGGTATTCATAAATGGTACATGACTATTCTCAATACTGCAAAGATCTCATAAGAAGAGTCAGATTATTAATCCATTTGTATAGAATCATTATAACCAACATTGTCACATAGAAAGGCCTTGAATAACAACTCTATCTCTCAATAGATCAGAGAAAAATGTTGGTGAGATCAATGATTATAGACACCTTGATCATTGTTTCTCAAGGTGCATACCCACCTGAGTGTTCACAGAGTATGACCTTCTAGGACTATTCTTATCTTAGGTCCCCAACCCTCAAAGAATATTGGTCCTCTTGCCTACTTTTACCTTGGATTCCCTACCACATCCTCAAAGAGTATCAGATGTTATATGATTACTCAATCCTCCATTCTTTCTTCCAAAATTAAGACAAGAATGATGTATCTATCTCTCCCTCTCAACTAGGGAAAATATGTCAACCAATCCAAGCATGTTCCTAAAATACACAAGGTTCTTATTGGCAGGTGATTTTGTCAAAATATCAACAATTTGATCATCAGTGGGGATATACTCTAGCTTCAGTACACAATCTGGTACCAACTTTCGAATGTAGTGGTACTTGTTGTTTATGTGCTTCGTCTTTCCATGAAATACCGAGTACTCAAACAGTCTTATACAACTGGTATTATCACAATGTATTATGGTAGGGTCCAACGGTCCTCCAAACAGATCAGATAACATCTTCCTTAACCAGATTTATTCCCCTCTTACTTCACAGGCTACAATGTACTCGGCCTCAGCATTACTCAAAGCTACTCTCTCTTTCTTTCTACTCATCCAAGAGACCATGGAGGATCCCAAGATAAAACATCCTCCTACAGTGCTTCTTCCATCCTTCTCACTGCCTCCCCAATCAGAATTAGTAAATCCTTCTAGATGAACATCTTTTCCTTTTTCATACTTCAGGCAGTAGTGGATGGTTCCCTGCAGATTTCTCAGTATATGCTTGGCATTTATCCAATGATCATGTCTAGCCTCCATTTGAAATTGACTAAGAACATTTACTACAAAATATATGTTTGGACGAGTATTCATTAGATACATCAGGGAGCCAATCAATTGTTTGTAATTAGTAGGATCCACTAGACTAGATTCATAATTCCTTAACTTTTTCAAGTTTGTGATCATTGGAGTTGTCATGGGTTTGCATTCCATCATATCAAACCTTTTCAATAGCCTGATCACGTACTTTCCTTGTCCTGGGAAGATTTCATTTGGTTCATGCCAGACTTCTAGTCCTAGATAATAATGCATAATTCCTAGATCCTTCATATCAAATTCAGTTGCCAACATTTTCTTGCACTCTTGAATTCTTTCTTCATTACCAATTATTAGAAGATCATATACATATAGAAGAATGATGATAGGTTCATCATTCTCTACTTTTATGTAGAGATTAGGATCTATCGTGCTTTTCCTAAAACCCAAACTTTGTAAGTATGCATCCATTCTATCATACCATGCCATAGGAGCTTGCTTGAGGCCATAAAGTGCCTTCTTCAATTTGAAAACATGAGTTTTTCTATCCTTTACTTCTAATCCCAATTGTTGTTCTATGTAGACTTCTTCGTCTATGGTACCATTCAAGAATGTTGTTTTGACATCCATTTTATGTACCTTCCATCCCATTGATTCTACCAGAGATATAAGATATAAGATTGTGGTATACCTTGTTGTGGGAGAAAATGTCTCTTCATAGTCAATTCTTTGTTACTGAGAGAAGCCTTGAGCCATGAATCTAGCCTTGAATTTATCTATGCTTCCATCTGCATCATGCTTGATCTTATACATCCACTTAGAGGTTACCACTGATTTGTTTTTTGGTCTTAGGACAATTTTCCAGACTCCATTCTTCCTAATAGATTGGTATTCCTCATTCATTAAATTCTTCCTTTCTTGGTTTTTGGTTGCTTCTTTGAAAGTGGAAGGTTCATCTTCAATGAGCTTCGACATGTATGCAACATATCCTGAGTATCTTTTTAGTTTCTTGCTCTCCCTGAATCTTCCTCTTGCGGTGTGACCTTCTACTTCTTGAAGTGTAGAAGTTAACAAGTTAGGTCTCTTTCTTCTCTCAGAGAGAGATTTTGGTTTACTGGGACCTTCTTCTTCATGATGAGAGACTTCTTCTTCCTTATTAAATTCTTCCTCAAACATAGGAAGATCCTCCTCATCAGAATCATATGGAAGATCTTTGGATTTCTTGACAGCAATGCTCTCATCGAAAATTACATCTATGCTTACTTCTATTTGATGTCCTTCCTTTATGGAGATCCCATAAGCCTTGGAGGAGTTGCTATATCCAACCAATATTCCTTTCTTTCTTGTGGGATCTAGCTTCTTTCTTTTGTCCTTATGAATGTGAATATATACAAGACACCCAAATATCCGAAGATGATCAATATTTGGTTTCTTCCTAGTGAAGACTTCTTCTGGAGTTATATTTCCAAGTGACTTGTGAGGACTTCTATTTGGATGCATACTGCAATATTTGTTGCTTCTCCCCACAGAAAATTTGGTAGATCTTGATCATGGAGCATAGCCTTGACACTTGCTTGTATAGCTCTATTCTTTTGTTCAGCTACTTGATTTTGCTCGAGATTATATGGAGCTATAAGATTCCTCTTAATACCAACCTCCTAAAAAAAAAAAAATGAGTTCTTTGGAAGTATACTTGCCTCCATTATCTGACCTTAGAATCTTTATCTTTATTTTTGTAATATTTTCTACCTCTACCTTGAATTCTTTGAATTTTATGAATACTTCATCCTTGTACTTAAGTAGACAAACCCAAGTTTTCCTAGTGGATTAGATCTAGAATCTCTTGAGATCTAGATGTACTATGTGCAAATGGTTTCTTCGCATTATTTCCCAAAGCACAACCTTTGTAGACTCCATTTTCTTCTTTGAGATTTAGTATCCCATTTACAATGGAGTTTAGAGTTGGCAAGATCTTGTAATGAATATGGCCCAATATTTTGTGCCAAATTTCACATAGGCTTATCTCAACGTGGACAAGTGCTTGATTTAGAGGAGATGAGAGTCTGCAGGGTCTTCCTTCTCGAACTCCAATGGTTCTATATTTTTCAATGCTTGAAGAAACTCTATCTCCTTTTTCTTCTAATGATAAAACATAAATAAGATTTTTTCACAAACTTGAAACATATAGAATGTTCTTGAGATGAATGTTACCTCCTCCTTCTAGCTCAATTGATGTAGATCTAATGCCTTTTATCGGATAGATTTTGTTGTCACCAAGCTCCATGGAGTATATAGACTTCTCTTTCGATAGGGTTTTGAGTTTCTTGTGATGTCCGGTCATGTGTATTGAAGCTCTAATGTCTATCACCCATATATTTTCATCTTGAAATGTTCCGGTGGGGGCTAAGAACAATCCTTCATTCCTTGAAGATTTGAGATTTTTGGAAGAGAAGAGATTATTCCATACTGCCTTGAAACTTTGCTTGATGAGACTTGCTAATGATAAATAGTTCTTTTCAAGCCTCTTCTTAATGGATTTGACCTTCTTCATGCCTTGTGCAAACCATGGCTCTGATACCATGTTGAAGAATCTAAGGCAAGATGGCACTAATGATTCTTCTAACTATGATAACTGCTTGTGATGTCTTTTTACTTATTAGGATTATATTCTTCTTATTATTATTATAGTGTGTTCTTCAATCATCAAACAGCTACCAAAACAGGAAGATCAACAAGATACAAGTACACAAGATGTAGGTTCCAAGTCAAGGAAAAACCTATCCTCTTGAGAGGAAAACCCTTCAATATCTTCTTATAGATTCTTTATTGACGAATGTTAAGACCTTTGACCAACATTTAAGCCCTTCCAGGACCAAGATCAAATTCTCAACAACTTTCTTGCTTTACTACTTTCCAAACCGACAGAATCTCTTCTAGAAACACTTATTCAACCTTCAAACATAGATTTTCGGCCCTAACTGCAAATCTTCAACTTCTTCCCCTCGGCAGTAGTTGCTACTTTGAATGTATGGAGTATAAATGCTTCTTCTTTGATTTTAGTTTCCTTGCTTGACATAATTTGTCTTTTGGATCTAGAAAGGGACTTTTTTGGCCCTTCCTTTAGCCCTTTTTCATCAAATCGAATCCTCACAATGAAACCCTAGAAATGAAGTAGAAACCCTAGCGAAAAGATGCAGAATTTCAGCGTCCTTCTTCAGACGTGTGGAGAGAAAGAGAGAGAAAGAGAGAGGAACCCAAAAAAATTCTCTTTCTTTTGCCTTATTTGCTACCCTTTTTCTGCTTCTTCCTTCGCATGTGTGAGAGAGAGAGGAAATGAATGTGTCCAAATGAGGTCGAATTGTCTGCTATATATAGGTCTTCCATGGGTACAAATTCCAGCTTCTAGGCTAACTTGACAGACTGGCAGACTAACTTGATCTTGGAAGGCTCACTAAAGTAAAAAAATAAGTCTTTTTATAATTTACAAGATTCTTGATGTGGACCTCATATTATGACAATGTCCCTATTTGACTTCTTGACCTAAGACAACCCTAGAAGCATTTTCAATTATTGCTTCACCTACAAAACAAATTTCTTGGGCTAGAAACCCAAGCTCAATAATAATAATAATAATTTTTATTTCTTTTACAAAATATAATAATCAAAAGTACATTTCATATTTATGAAGACTGAACCTAGTTACACTTTTTCTTCAACAATTGGTGTGTTTGGTATGTTTGTTTTGGCATTTATACATGTGGGGTTGGTGACGACAGGTTGGTCATTAGTCGACACGTGTTCGACTCCCGCCGATCTTGTATTGTTTGCAATGGTTAACATATATATACAATATATATGTTATTTGAGTTGGGCCCAGTCAACTGGGTTTGACCACTGGCCAACTGACCAATTTTTATTTTTATTTATTTATTTATTATTATTATTATTATTATTTTTAAATAACAAATTCAAGATTTTTTAGGATCACTAGTTTTTTAGGTAAGCGATAATTTATCCCTTTATGACCATCGGAAACCATCACCGTTAAGTGTTGTTTTTTCGCCTCATTAGTGGTCACCAAATTTAGCCAGACTTCTAGATTTGGCAAGCCTCCGAATTTAGTTGGCGCTTTGCTAAATTTAGCCAGTGGGCCTAGTTAACCAAAACTTTGATAGTGAATATCTTGAGCATATGGATTCAAATTTTAGTGTCGTTTGCGTCATTGGAATCAAAATGATGAGCTCTACATTATGGTCCTTATTTCGAATAAATCCAAGAAATTTTATTTTTAAGCCTTTTCTGAGCCCTCTTGGACTTCTGAGCATTTCTGGAGGCACCTGGATCAATAATGCCAATCTTAAACGCTATTTCAAATTAGTCCAAGTAATGTCATTTATTTTTGTTTTATATGTTGACGATTTATTCTTGATAGGTAGCGAGTCCCTGATGATCGAGTGTAAGAGGAAGCTAGTCTTTGAATTTGAGATGAAGGGCCTTGGATTCATGTACTGATTTCTAGGCCTTCAGGTGTGGCAAAGTCCATGAGATTTTCCTTTCACAAGGAAAATATTTCGTGAAGTTGTTGGAGAGATTTGGAATGACATAATGTTAAATCCTTGCCCACACTTATGGAGATGAATTTCAAGAAGTTATGTAGAGAGGTTGCAGGATCTGATTTAGTGAATCCATCTAAGTATGGAATTTTGATTGGGTCTTTAGTGTTCCTAGTGAACACTTGTCCAAACATATGCTATATAATGAATATGTTGAGTCAATTCATGACCGAGCCTCTACATGCACATTGGATCATTGCCAAACACATCTTAAGATATTTGCATGGTACGATCACACTGGGCTTGAGATAATCTGTCGGAAATGTTCGACTTCATGGATACACCGATGTTGACTGGGCAGGAAACATTTTTGACAAGAAGAGTACATCTAGATGTTGTTTTAGCCTTAGATATTCCATGATATCTTGATTAGTAGGAAACAAAATTCCATAGCATTGAGTACTACTAAGGTAGAGTACATTTCCGCTAGCATGGGTAGCTGCAAAGCAGTTTGGTTAAGGAAGATCTTTGGAGAGCCATTTGAGTAGGTCCTAGAACCTACAATGGTATATTGTGACAAGAAGAGTGGGATCCCTATGGCAGAGAATCTAGTATTTGATGACTAGTCCAAGCACATAGAGATCCAATATCATTTCATTCGAGACATGGTGCAGAGAGGAGCTGTTAGACTCCATCATATATTGACAAATGAGAAAATTACATATATTCTCACCAAGGATTTATCGAAAGGGAAGTCCTTTTTCTTCAAATATCAACTTAAGCTGATAGATGTGACCCTCCTAATAAGGGGCATCACTGAGATGGAGGACTCTTGGGATTGAGGGATATTTGGAAAATATGGTATCACCCCTATCTATTACCCATAGAGTTGGATATGTTGCTCCCCTATCTTGGTCTTTGCAGAGTATACCCTAGTTGGTATCATACCCACAAGTTGGGCTTGTTGGGATTGTCCCTCCCCGTCTGGAAAACGAGTTGAGGAGGCTTGGAGGTGTGTGATCCTTACCTTTTGGTAAGTCACGTATATCACCCAAGATTAGATTATGATGTAGGCATTCTACCACATGAATCTTAAGGGTCATTATTGGGAATATTAGTAGGAAATAGGATGGGTTTAGATGTGCTCCCCTATATCACCTATTGCTCGATATGGGGTCGAAGATGTTTAGCTCCCCAATGAGATTCTGGGTTGAGATGTGCTTCCTAATGTAGTTTTAGATTGAGATGTGCTCTTTGATGATGTAGAGGGTGGTAGCTTTAGCTCCCCAATGATTCTTCTTCTTTATATTGGATAATGTTTCAGTAGATAGAGTTGAGCAGAGATGGGGCATGATATGACAACAAGATACACATGACATAATGCAGTTGGAATTTTTCCCTAGCTGAGAGGGAGTGTTAATTTGGCTTCTCAGTGAAAATTTTCAACCGTCGGACTAGATTCCTCTTTTCAAGTGAGACAATTTTGACTATTGAAGCACTCAATTTGGACAAGGGAAAGTGTACTTATGAAGAAAAGCCCACATATGCACATTTGGACAGGTTAGCCCTAACATGAAATTGGTCACCCTTGGAAGCCTATAAATACAAGTGACCTCAAGCTCATTTGGAAATCACCAAGCATCTTCTTCTTCTCTTCTTCATTGATTTATTCACACAAGTCTATAGTTGGGTTGACAAAAGAGGTTCACAAAGGTCTGAGATTACGGGTTTTGAAGCTCGCACATGTTTCTAGGGTTTTGGGTCATAGTCACTAGCTTGACAAAGGAAACCTTCAGCTGAAAATGTTGGATTGTAGGTTCAAGGGAGTGACTGGAAGCTCTTAGTTTCTTGCATACCTTCTCCTCCCTGTGACTATAAAGTAGGGCTAAAATTTGACAATTGACTGTAGTTGATTGCAGACATGAAAAGTTGTCTTTGATCTATATTGATGCTAGAAACGTATTTATGAAAATTGTTGGGATCATTTTTCTAGATGATATTGTATTTGGCTCATTATACTCTATTTAATATTTTATGACAATCTAATAGAAGAAGGATTTCAAAGGGTTTTCCCCCTTGTGCATTTTTTCCTTGGTCTTTAGCCAAATCTGGTGCCTCTTGTTGAAGTGTTGATTGTCTCCATTGTCATTGAATTTATTGTTCTATCTACAATTAATATTGATGATTACAAAGATTAATTGGTATTGAAAATATTTCTAATTCAAGTATTGAATTTGGCTAAAGTAATTGATACAAGATAGAACAATCTAAAAATTAACACTACTATCCTCAATAGGGGCTAGGGATAGTAGGGGGTACGATACAAAATATAAATAGGAATATATCTCAAAAACTTCTAAGAATAGTGCATGAAATCCAAATATAAATGGAAAAGAATATGTCTAAAAGTTGTGAATGACCTCCTTCAAAGTAAAATGCACCCCTTATTGCAAAATATCTATGAGATAATGAGAAAAAATCCCATACATTAAAGTTTTCTATATATATCCTAGCGACATATTTAACTTAAGTCACATACTAAAAATGAATTAGATACCATCCAATAAAGGAACCATTAAGTAAAGTGAAAACCTTGAGATCTATTAGAAAATTATATATTACGGAGCAATGGAACACATAAAATATTGTAGAAATATAAACACAGAAAACGCATAAAACAAGAGAGACACAGATATACGTGGTTCACCCAGTTTGGGCTACGTCTACCCCAAATAGCCAGTCCTTCCTTTCAATTATCCAACAAAATGAATAGACACAACCTATAGCAGATCCACTGTAATATCCTTTGTTTTCTCTCACAGTCTCACCTCTCTGCTTCTCGCTCAGAGAATACACATCTATTACACAGCCTCAAATACAATGCCCTCATACAAAGAGAGGGGTTGCCTTCTAGGGAAAAAACCCTAAACTAAACATAAGTTCTACCATCAGATCATCTGCCTAATGAATGACCTAGATTTACTAGAAATTACTATATTTTCACAAGGCAATTTTACATCTGTTTTTAGCTTTGGGGGTGCTGCCCCCCAAAACCCTCACCGAGGGACCACTGGCCCCTGGACCCCCCAGCCAGGGGGGATCGGCCCCCCTGAACCCCCGCGGGGGGG
>APFE030328055.1:53074-67498 GCA_000404065.3 Pinus taeda | reverse complement strand
CTGGCTGTTTCTCATCTTCATCGTCATCCTTGAAGACCAACTAAAACTGAGCATATTCTCAGCTTCTCCCCGGTTACAACTTTTGTTAGCATATCTGCAGGATTCTGGCTAGTGTGTATCTTTTCCAGCTTCAACTGTCCATCTTCCAACACTGATCGTATGAAATGGTACTTGAGCTGTATGTGTTTAGTCCTGGAATGAAATGCTGAGTTCTTTGCAAGATGAATGGCACTTTGGCTATCATTGTATAACGTGCCCTTATCATGCTCCTTACCCAATTCACCCATAAACCTTTGTAACCAAATCATTTCTTTACTAGCCTCTGTAGCAGCAACATACTCTGCTTCTGTTGTTGAAAGTGCAACAACACTTTGGATTTTTGAAACCAAACTGACAGCTGTTCCACCAACAGTGAATACATATCCTGTAGTGCTCCTCCTGTTATCTCTGTCACCTGCCATATCTGCATCAACATATCCCTGTAGAGAAATGTTTGAACCACCAAAGCATAATGCTTGATCTGTGGTACCTTTCAAATATCTGAGAATCCATTTCACTGCCATCCAATGTTCCTTTCCTGGATTGGTCATGTACCTGCTTACAACTCCCACTGCATGTGCAATATCAGGCCTTGTGCAGACCATTGCATGCATTAAGCTTCCAACTACTGATGCATATGGAACTTTAGACATATAATTCATGTCTTCATGGGTCTTTGGGCACATTTCCTTACTAAGTTTGAAATGGCTAGCAAAAGGTGTACTAACTGGTTTTGCATTGTGCATATTAAATCTTTTCAACACCTTTCGTATGTACTCATTATGAGACAATGTTAATTTACGATTTTTCCTGTCTCTAGTTATTCTCATACCAAGGATTTGTTTTGCAGCTCCCAAATCCTTCATTGCAAATGAATTTTCCAATTTTCTTTTGAGCACATTTATTTCTTACGTGTTAGACCCTGCAACAAGCATGTCATCTACATACAATAACAATATAATATAGCTGCCATCATTTTTATTTTTCAGATAAACACAATGATCAGAGTGAAATCTAGTGTAACCTTGTTCAAACATAAACTTATCAAATTTTAGATACCACTTCCTTGGAGCCTGTTTTAAGCCATACAAGCTCTTTTTCAACCTGCACACTAGTTTCTCCTTTCCTTTCACTTCACATCCTTGTGGCTGCTACATATATATCTCTTCCTCAAAATCCCCATGGAGAAAGGTTGTTACACCTAACTTCTCAAGATGCAAATCTTCAACTACTACTAGACTTAAAATAGTTCTGATTGAATTCATTTTAACAATAGGAGAAAATATTTCATCAAAATCAATACCTCTATTTTGTGCAAACCCCTTCACCACAAGTCTAGCTTTGTACCTTTGTTTTCCTCCATCTTCTTCCTTCAACCTGTAAACCCATTTATTCTTCAATGTAGTTTTTCCTGTAGGCAACCTGACTAAGTCCCAAGTCTGGTTATGCATTAAGGAGTCCATCTCTTCTTCCATGGCTACCTCCCACTTCCTACTTTCAACCTGCATTGCTTCTTCATAACATTCGGGTTCACCAGAATAAGTCAACAATAAATAATATAATGAAGGAGAGTATCATTCAGGTGGTCTACTTATCCTGGTAGATCTTCTAACACCACTTTCAGGTGTTTGGGGTGCCTATTGCTGTTATTGTGGTTGTTGATTATTATTATTTTTAGGCACCTTTACTTTTTGAGTGATTTCATCAAGAGCTGCGTATTCCTTGTTTTCTTTTTTCTATTTCTTTTCCTGCAATTGATTCTTATACAAGGCTTTTTCATTAAATATTACATCTCTGCTCCTAATGATTTTGTGATTTTCATAATCATATAAGTGATAACCAAAATCATTAACACCATATCCAATAAACGTACATTTCTTTGACTTTGCCTCAAGCTTTGTTCTATTTTCTTTATCAGTATGGACAAAGGCCTCACAACCAAAAGGCTTTAAAAAAGAGTAGTTTACCATTTTATCTGTCCATGCTTCCTCTGGAACACCAACACCACCATCCAAGGAACTTGAAGGTCCTCTATTTATTAGATAAATGATAGTATCTACAACATCTACCCAAAACTATAAAGGCGATCCTACATGCAATCTCATGCACCTTGCACGCTCCATGATTGTTCTGTCCATCCTTTCTAACACACAATTTTCTTGTGGTTTTCTTGGAACTATCTTCTCTCTACGAATTCCATGCTCTGAACAGTACTTATCAAACTCTTTGTTGTAGTATTCACCTCCATTATCTAATCTAAGACACTTCAATTTCTTTCCTGTCTCAATTTCAACCAAAGTTTTCCATTTCTTGAAAGTATCAAATACATCAGATTTATTCTTAATACAATAAATCCAAGTTTTCTAGTTGCATCATCAATAAAAGTAACATAATAACAAGAGCCACCGAGAGATGATACTTGAGCAGGTCCCCATACATCTGTGCACAAGCTCTAATTTTTCACTCTTCTTTTCTTTCCCAACTCTGAGAAATCTGACTCTCTTCTGTTTTCCATAAATGCAGTTCTTACAGAAGTCCAAGTCAACATTCTTCAAACCCAGCAACAAATTCCTTGAGTGAAGAATATTCATCCCCTTTTCACTCATGTGTCTGAGCCTATGATGCCATAATGCTGCATCTGCTCCTTTGGAAGTTAAAGCATTAATAGAGTTAGAAATACCATTGCATAAACACAATGTACCAACCTTTTCGCCTTTCGCTATTACCAGGGCTCCTTTGGTGACCTCCCAAGATTTATCTGTGAAACTTGTCACACAACCTTCACCACCTAACTGCCCTATTGAAATCATATTTTTCTTCAGATCTAGAACATGCCTTACCTCCTTTAGTAGCCATTGGTTTCCATTTTGTTGTTTTACAAGAACCTTACCCATTCCAACAATTTTACAGGGTTTATCATCACCCAAACGAACTTGTTCAAAATCTCCTTGAACATAGTCATGAAAGTATTTCTTATTAGGTGTGGCGTGGAATGAGGCCCCTAAATATACCACCTAGGAATCAGTAATATTTTCAAAAGAAAGAATCAAAGCATCTTGTAACACCTCACCTGTCACATTTGCTTCATGATTGTTTTCTTGTTGTGCATCTCCTTCTTGTCCCTTCTGAGATCTACAGTCTTTCTTTAGGTGTCCTTTCTTTCCACATTTCCATCATACTATCCCCAATCTAGACTTGGATTTGCCTTTCCTTGATTTACTGCGATATCCTGAACTCTTTCCTCTTTCCATTTTTCTTCCCCTAGACTATGCACTCAAAGCATTACCTGATGTCTCACTGGAGCTTTTCTGTCACATTTCCTCGCTAAGGATAGCACCGACAACATCATCAAACTTTAAAGTACTAGATCCAGAAACAGAGTTACTAATGGCCATTACTAAACCATTCCAACTCTCCGGCAGTGAGAACAAGAATAACAGAGCTCTAACTTCATCATCAAAGTTTACCCCTACAGAACATAACTAATTTGTAACAGTATTAAAATCATATAAATGGTTTGCAACAGATCCACCTTCTGAAATTTTCATATTAAATAACCGTTTCATAAGAAATACCTTGTTTGAGGCCAAGGGTTTTTCATATAGTTTCTCCAATGCCTTAATCAAACCCTCTGTCGTTGTTTCCTTTGAAATGTTGAAGGCAACAGACATTGCGAGGCACAACCGTACTGTTTCGAGTGCCTTTCTATTGAGAAGGTTCCATTCTTCATCTGTCATACCCGTCGGCATCTTTGTTTTTCCGCCCAATGGTAGGTATAGATCTTTCTGATACAGATAATCTTCCATCTACATCTTCCACAGCGAGAAGTTTTGGCCATTAAATTTCTTGACCCTAAACTTACCATCTTTCGCCATTGCTCCCACTCGAATGAGGAACCCTTCTTTCCTGCAAGTTTATCATCCAAATAGACCTTCGGCTCTAATACCAGTTGCTAGAAAATTATATATTACAGAGCAATGGAACAAATAAAATATTGCAGAAATATAAACACAGAAAACACATAAAACAAGAGAGACACAGATATACGTGGTTCACCAATTTAGGCTACATCCACCCCGAACAACCAGTCCTTCCTTTCTATTATCCAATAAAATGAATAGGCACAACCTACAGCAGTTCTGTTGTAATATCCTCTGTTTTCTCTCACAATATCACCTCTCTGCCTCTCGCTCAGAGAATACACATCTATTACATAGCCTCAAATACAATGCCGTCATACAAACAGAGGGGTTTCTTTTTAGGGAAATAAAACCTAAACTAAACATAAGTTCTACCATCAGATCATTTTCCTAATGAATGGCCTAGAGTGACTAGAAATTACTATACTTTTACAAGGCAATTTTACATCTGTTTTTAGCAATGGGGGCGTTGCCCCTGAAACCCCCACCGAGGGACCACTAGCCCCCAGACCCTCCAGCCAAGGGGATCACCCCCCCTAAACCGGCCAAGTCCCCACCGCAACCCCCCGCATGGAGGGGCATACAAACTTCCTGAGGTATACATCCAGCTGAAACAAAGACCTCTAAACAATCATGCTCCATACTCAACAAGATCCTTGTCCAACACATGCATATTTGAATAGTCAAGTTGAAACCACCATGTGATAGAGTGAACATCTCTTTTAGATTGGAATAAAACACCTCCCAAAATTAGCATGTGCATAATTTAGTAAACAAGTCCACTAGAGCATAGCTCTTTCTAAGAAGAAACTTTAGGACACTTTATTTATGTTTAAAACTCCCAAAAATCAATATATTGCTTCTTTGATGATTAGAGTACCCAACATTAAATGTGGAAGCTTTTCTTACCAAGCATATGGGTCTATTAACCATAGAATAAGAAAGGGTCCAATAAAACTACATTCTTTAATGTATATATGTGTTACTTTTCATTGAAAAAGGTGTAGAAAATATTGTAGATTCATAAGCTCATGCAATTTACAAAAGAATAGGACAAGAATCTACTTCTACTTTCAACCAGCGGAAGCCAATTGATTGATGAAAACAATAAGAACAAGAAGAATATAAATCAATGACACATAACACATAAATATCCAGGGAAAGACTCAGCTGAAAACCCCCACTATCTGTATTGCATTAAATATGAAATCCAAGATGATGATAATACAATGCTTGTTCTCATAAGAATAATCCTTGCACAAGTATAATCTATCTCCCAGCTCACAAGCAAGCTCAAACCAAACCTTAGCCTCTTCTGTTACTCTCCAAGCCCCTATTTCCTTGTGCAATTCCTATGGTTGAATAACCCATATTAATGGGAATCCAGTGCTTCCAAAATTGCTCAATCCAAACTAGGTCCAGTTCCTGATTGCATGCATGATCTATACAACTCAGTGAATCATACAGCTGATAGTACATTGTCCCTACACTCTAGTCTCAATTGGGTCTTTCTCTAAACTGACATGCATGAGTTTCTCATGAGGAAATCTTCAGCTAACTGGAGTAGCACTAGTGGATGCATTAGTGCACCAATTTATTGTTAGTCTTCTATTAATTCAAAAAAAAAATTAGAACTAATTTAGCTGAACTTAACTCAATAAACTGAGTGATCTTATTTCCAACTCAATTTAAACTCATACTAGACCCCTAAAACTTAGGGAGAACATATACATGACTACAGAAAGACTTCCAACTTGAAATTAATAAGATAATTAAGTTAATTAAACTTAATTAACTATTTACAAGTTGCTATGAGAATAGAATTTGATTTTAATTCTCAGTTTAATTCAAGGACAAATTAAACTAGAATTTCTTGTTGTCATTTCTCAACACTCCCTCTCAACAAGAAAGGGATTATCAGCTACCCCAATCTTCTCTTTGTGAAACTTGAATTTACATCTTGACAATGCCTTTGTCAAAATGTCATCATATTGCTCCTCCGTGGGAATGTACTCTAACAACATAATCCACCTCAATACACAATCTCTAAGATGGTGATATCAAATATCGATATGCTTGTACCGATCATGAAAAACTAGATTTTCAGATATTTTGATAGAATTCTGATTAATGCAATAAATCACAGTTGGATCCATCTGTTTACCAAACAAACCAACCAAGATCTTCCTCATCCAGATGGCCTCACATGCTGCTTGACTCGCATCCATGTTCTCTGTCTCTGTCTTTGTCGAACTAAGTGCAACTGATCTCTGTTTCCTGATGTACCAAGAAACTATTGCTGACTCAATACTGAAGATCCCGCCTGATGTGCACTTCCTATCGGATGAAATCCCTACCTAATCTACATCGGTGAAGCCTTGAAGATTCACTCCCTCTTTCCATTTGTACCATAATCCATACTGAGAGGTGCCCCTGAGGTATCTCAACTCATGCTTTTCCGGCTTCCAATACAACTTGGTAGACCTAACCATCACTTGACTAAGTTGGTTAACTGCATAACACATATCTAGTCGTGTGTTCACCAAGTACATGAGTGAACCCACAAATTTAATGTAAACAATAGCTTCCACTACTTCCCTTAAATTAGCATCCTCCTTCCTCTAGTTACCTGCTAGAGGAGACTCCATGGGTTTGTTGTTCTCCATGTGGAATCTATTGAGTATCGCGTTGGCATACTTTCCTTGGGACACAAACAACTCCCCATCTCCCTGCCATACCTCCATGCCAAGAAAGTAATGCATTAGCCCCATGTTTTTCATCTCAAACTCTCTTGCAAGGTCCTCCATGAAATATTTGATCAACTGATCATCACTTGTCAATATGAGATCATCAACATAAAGTACAATGATCAACAACTTACCTTCCACCACTATGTGGTATAGGTTCATATCTGCTTCACTCTTCATGAAGCCCAACCCAATGAAGTAGCTATATATCCTAGTGTACCAAGCATAGGTCGCTTGCTTCAACCAATACAACACTCTCTTAAGCCGACACACATGTGACTTATGGTCAAAGGTTTCAAAACCTTTAGGATGCTCTATGTACACCTCTTCCTCAATCGTGCCATTAAGGAAGGTTGTATTCACATCCATATGATGTATCTTCCAACCCATTTGTGTTGATAGTGCCAATATAGATATGATTAATGAGTACCTTGCAACATGAGAAAAGGTCTCATCATAATCAATCCCCTCTACTTGTGAAAAGTAATAGGCCACAAATCTAGCCTTATGCTTCTCCACACTACCATATATAGCTTACATTACCTTGTAAATCCAATGAGAGCTCACCACTGACTTGTCCTTCAGTCTCGGGACCACATCCCAAATATTGTTACAAACTATGGAGTCATACTCCTCCACCATGGCATTAACCCAAACAGGCTCTTGCATTGCTTCCTTAAAGGAAGATGGCTTTGTCACAACACATTCACCCATAAGAGTCATGTATCCAGTGTACCTCTTAGGTGACCTCCTATGTCTGTGCTGAGAAGTGGGTGCTCCCACATTCTCCCATGCATCACCCAACAATCTTTCAGCCTCTCTGGTGTGCTTTATTCCCTCTCTAGAAGACTTTTCCTGAGTGGATATCTCCACTCCTGGATCCTCTACATGTGGTTACTCCACGTCAATCTGAGGCTCCTCAACCAAGGAGCTACAATCTCCCCATCTACATGTAACTCCATCTCCCTCTCAAGGGAAACTCACATGGCCTTCTCATCAAATCTAACATCCTTGTGAACCACTGTCATCCTATTGGTTGGCAAGTACACCCGATATTTGTTGTTATATACCTTGGGGGGTAATATGGGGTACCGAGGGTGGTACCCAAGGTAATAATGTAATAATGGGATGGGCCATAGTAATAAATAAGGTGGTTAACCCATGTCATGTAAGGGACCACAAGTAGTTAATAATAATGTAAGGGGCCCATGGTATTAGTTGATGGTATGAGGAAACCATGGTAATGATGCATGGTATTGTATGTATGAGGCCTATATAGAGGCTAGAGACTCCACATGGAGAGATATGAAGAGAAGTATTCTTGTATGAACAGGCATATGGCTTGTGGAGTATTCTCCTTCCTTAAGGAGTGAATGTAAGGTGTTTCCCTACCTTAAGGGTTTGATAATAAAGAAGCATTTCTATCTATTCAGATCTTGTTATTCTTGGGTTTATTTATATTTTCATATATTTCTGGGTTAGATCTACAACACTTACCTTGGTACCGGCATCTGTTGCATGTGTTTATAGTCCCATGCCCTTGTCTAGCACCTTGGATCACGAAGACTGTGCTTCAGCCGATTAGTCAAAGAGATGACCCACTCGTGTAGGGTTTCAAGCGACTGCTATTTACTTTGCCTGGGAAGGGTTCTCCATTTAGTTTGACTAGCTAGATTGTGCCTCCATTTGTGACCTCCTTAACCACATATGGTCCTAGCTAGTGCATTCTAAATTTTCTCGGAAAATTTTCAAACTTACTGTCATACAACAGCACTGAGTCGTTTACTTTGAAGGTGTGCAACTTGATATGGTGGTCGTGCTAGGCCTTTTCTCACTGCTTTTGTACCTACTGATGAAATCTAGCCAAAAACCGTTCTTCCTCAAGTTCTTCTAATTGCGTGAGCCTTTCTTCCAGAGCTTTGTGGTCCATCATGCCTATGAGCGCTGCTATTCACAGACTAGGTATGATGTATTCCATCAACATGACAGATTCTGTGCCATAGACTAACCAGAAAGGTGTCTGTCCTGTCAATTTCTTGCACATTGTCTTGTATGCCCATAATATGGCAGGTATGCGCAGGTCCCAGTCATTTCATTGTGCATTACATACTTTGGTCATCATAGTCTCCAGTATTTTGTTGAATGCCTCTACTGTCCCATTGGCTTGTGGGTGGTATGGTGTACTTTTCTTATGATACACCTAGAATTCTTCTGTGAGTGCACTGATGGTTTCATTTAGGAAATGTGTTCCACGATCGCTCATTAACATTTTCGGACAGCCAAAATCGTGTCAACACATTTTTGAACAAAAACCTCGCAGCCGTAGCGGCCATGTAATCCTTGACCGGCTGCGCTTCCGCCCATCGTGTCAGGTACTATGTCGCAGTGATGATGTAGCGTGCATCCGTCTTTCCTTGAGGTTTGATCGGGCCCACAGAATTGATTGCCCATTTTTCAAATGACTGCAGTGTCATTTGTGGATTTAGTGGCATCTCATCCCTTCGTGATGGTTTTCCAATCCTTTGACATATGTTGTAGGCCTTACATGTGCTTTCAAATCTCGGTGAAGGGTCAGCCACCATGACTCTTCGTGAAGAATCTTTTGTATGGTCGCGCATCCTGCATAGTGTCCTCCTGCAGTGCCCCCATGTGCTTCCATGAGGATCTGACCTCGTTCAAATTCAGGTACGTATCTTCGCAATATCTCATCACTGCCCATTTTGTAGAGGTGTCCCGCAATGACAGAAAAGTTCACCGCGTGCACCACCAATTCCTTCTTCTGTTGGACTGAGTATTCCTTCGGTGCAGTCCTTGTTGTTATAAAATGGATTATGTCTTTAAAGTGTCCATCTACAACGTGCACTGCAAAGAGCTATGCATCAAGTAATCCCTCTTCCAAATTCATTGGTTCCTCACCCTTCTCAATTTGTGACAAGTGATCTGGTCCTCCATTTTGGTGTCCTGGCTTGACTATGACCTCAAAATCATATTCTTGAAATAGTAAGAGCCATCTACATATGCACACCCCAAACACAGGCTTTTTCACCATGTATTTCAACGCAGAATGGTTGGTGTACATCTTGAAATGTCCCCTGAGTAAATAGTGTCAGTGTTTTTGGAGCGTGTACACCATTGCCAGCCCCTCATGCTCAGTGGTGGAATAGTTCTTTTCTGCTTTGGACAATTGCTAACTTACAAATGTAATCGGGTGATCCACATCCTCTGCGCCCTCCTGTGTGAGTACGGCTCCTAGTGCAATACACAATGCATCAACATGTACATGAAATTCCACATCCCAATTTGGGAAGACCAGGATTGGAGTGGAGGCTAGTTTCCCCTTCAGGACATCCAAACTCTTCATGCAATCATCGTTCCAGCAATATGTAACATCATTTTTCAATAGCTTTTCCATCGGTGTTGTTATTTGGGCATAACTTTTGATGAATTTCATATAGTATCCAGTGTGTCCCAAAGTAGCGTGTAGTTGTTTAACACTTCGCGGTGCTTCCAAATGTAGAATAATGGAAATCTTTGCAAGGTCCACCATCATGCCTTGTTTTAAGACCACATGTCCCAGTATATTTCCAAAGGGAATGAGGAATGTGCACTTCTTCAGGTTCAGCGCAATCTGGTGTCGGTGGCATGTATCCAGCATCAAGCGTAAGCTCGCTCGATGGTGCTTAACTAATCCAAAGACAGTCCAATCATATAGATAGACCTCCAAGAATTTGTGGATGTATTCTTTTAACGTGGCCACAACTATGTGCGAAAGTATCGCTCGCACTTTCTTCAGTCCAAACGACATAACGATTTATTGAAAGTAGCCCCATTCTGTTGCGAAGGTCGTTTTGCTCCTATCTTTCGGTACGATCTTGATCTGATGGTACCCTGAGAACCCATCTGTGAACGAGTATGCTTCCTAACTTCCAACATTATCCAGTACTTCATCTGTGAATGGTGTTGGGAATGGATCGTGTACACAGGCGTCGTTCAGCTTTTTGAGGTCCACGCATATTCTTGTTTTTCCCTTCTGGTTTTTCTCCTATACTACCATAGGATTCACCCAGTCGGATTCTTCCACTAGTTCAATGATTCCGGCTGCAAGAATTTTGTCTAACTCATCACAAACCTTTTCTTTATACCTTGGATTCAAGCGGTAAGGTCATTGCTTAAATGGCTTCATGTCAGGTTTCAGGGTGATCTTCATCATCCCTAAGTCATCAACAATCCCTTTTAAGTCCGTAATTTTGGTCAGGAACAAGTCTTGGTATTCGCGGAGTAACTCAGTGACCTTATCCATCATGGCATCGTCCCAATAGTCTCCAAGCATTGCATACTTCGGCTCCGCCTCCGTTCCAATGTTAACCTGCTTTGTCTTTAGCGGCGTGGTGATGTTGGGGTCTTCAAGCGATGGTATTTGAATCTCGCAACAACCATCCATTTTTGAAATGTTAATATTTCGTGGGTCCTCATCATCCTCCTCAACATTTAAGTTATAACACTCTACTGTGCAGCTCAACTGTGTCACCCATTATGGCTGAAGTACTTCCATTGGCTCCTAGGGTATTTTGAAGATAACTGCTTTTACTACCTGTAGTGCATCATCAACAGTATCTGACCAATGATCTTCAAACTTGAATGTTAATAGAAATCCATCAAACAAGACATCCCATTCGTTCATACCATGGCGGAGCTCCGTCTTAGCATACCAATTCATGGGTATGACATCCAAGGTATGATAGAATAAATGTACCCATTCAAGTTGTGGCTCTTCCCTATAAACCTTGGTCCATTTCGCGAGGTGTGTGCGTGGATCATCTCGTCCTTCATATTTGTCTACTAGACATATATGTGGTTTCCCAAATTGTAGGCGCATCATCCTTTTGCATCTGCAGCAGTCCTCAAAATTTCCTTGGTGTGTAACCCACCATCGTGCGGGCATCGCGCGCAATGCCCACTTCAGAGCATCGAATCGCTATTGTTCTGTTAATGTGCTTTCAACTTTGCCCAGGAATTCATCCACTGCTATCAACCCATCATATGTTGGTAGATCCCTTGCTTCTGTTGTCATGCAACACAGTGATTTAATCATCATGTTGCAATTAAGCATTGTTACTTCGTGCAGCTGATTCTACCATCGCTCTATCTCTTCGTTTGAATCCGAAGTGTAGGAGATTTCACGCTCCCATGAAATCCTTCCATCTGTAGTCAAATTCACCCAATCTTCTTCTCATATGATTATCTTGTAAATACAATCGAGATTGTCATCACTATCATCGTCACGCACTGGTTCAGTGTATCGTGCTCCTTCGGCTGGATCTAGCAGTACTACTACGCGTACTGACTTTTCTCAAAGATAATTTTGCGCTTCTTAAGATTTATGACTCCATTCATATTGGTGGCCCAGTATATTCCTAGTAGCACGGGATAGGGATTACTATCATCGATAATCTCTATCACTTCAAAATCCTCCTCTGTGCTCGCACCTTCAATATCTATTGTTACCCCTTGCAGTCTTCCCATGGGCAAGATCTTTTGTTGGTTCGCCATTCGTAACTGAATAGGAGACCACTGTAGCATAGGTCTGCCAATGCGTTCCCATGTTTGTTTTGGTAGTACATTTGCGTTCGATCCCAGATCCAGGATTACTTGATCCATTTCATACTCGCCGATTTAGTCAACCTCATTTCCCTTCCTGCGTGCAAAGCATGCTTTCCAAGTTTCTAGACCATGTGTGGTTCTCCTAACCTTGCATACCTAGTGATAAGTTCATGTAGTCCATTGACTACCTTGTTGTCACATAGCAGTTTCATGCATGTCTCTAGAAAGGTAGTGAGCATTGAAGGATCCATTCCTGGTTCTAATTGATCCTTACTACCTTAATTGGAGGCCTCTGTGAAGCTCTTCTTAGCTTCCATGAATGTCTCCTTCGCATGTTCTAAATCAAATTCGGGTTTTTTTGTAGGAGCCTTGCGGACAGATGCACCTTCTTCTGGTTGCTGCCCTTTATCATCGCCAGTGGTCAAATCACTCCTGAGCATCATGTTTACATTCAGGTCTTCTTTGCGCGGTTCAGACCTCATCATCTGCAAATTCTGAGTTGGAGGGGGCTGAAGTACTCCTTTTTTGCACAGTCTCACTATCAGTGTAGGGTAGTCTTCTGCCTCATGATCAAACTGAGTATAGTACAAACATGATATCCTCGTCAGGCTTGTACAATTGTAGGCATAGTGCCCTAGCCCTCCACAATTATAACAAATTAATTATCTGTGACCCCTTCTTGGTCCCATTCCACCTTGACCTTGATCGCGCCCCTGAACTCCAGCGCGCACCATTCCTGCATTTGGGTCAAGGGCTCGCATTTTGGTCTGCACCTTCTAGGTAGGAGTCTGGTCCATCATTAGTTCATAGCTTCTGTAGGTGCACTCATCATGGCCTACCGACCTACAGAAGTTACAAAACAATTGTTGGGACGTCTACGTATATTTCTTCCCTAGATGACAATTATCCGTAGTGTGTTTTCCTCCTATCTGACAAATCATGCATCATAATGCAGGCACTGTGCTCGGTCCGGTCTATGCCTCAATCTTAATGGCATCGACCCTCCTCCTGCCAAGTAATTCGTGAACACTGGACAATGGTCCTTTTCATGCCCCTAACCTTTGCATTTTATGCACCATACCTCCTCGCGTGCCTCTAGCCGAGGTGTCTTATCATGTTTCCAACTCTGCATTTCCAAACACAGATTTTGCAGTTGCATGTGGATTTGTTGGACTTCCAGACCAGGGTCTTGTATAGGGGTCTCATGTAATCTCAACGTCATCTCCAAAGCTTCAGCATGGGTGGAAAGTTTTTGTTTTGATAGCGTCAACCTTAAGTGCGGTGTTAGTGATGCTACAAACCATGTGAGGTGTTGTCCATTCATCAACGTCATGTTAGATTTGTGAGCGAGATCCCAGGGGGTCTCACCCAGGAGCATCGTGATCTCCTTAAACCCGATGATTGATTGTGTTTCTGAGTTTGGCATGCTAAATTCCCTATTTAGCACAACCTAGATCTCTATGATTCCTGCATTTGGATGGTCATTAGAATACTTGATGTACCATGTTAATGCGCGATCCTACAATGTGCTCACAAGCATAGCCTTCTTGATATTGTCATCCACGACCCCTTGTGCTTCCCATACTACTCTTACCACGAACCAGAATTGGTCTGGATCTTCATTCCCTACTCCTCTGAATACTGGTAGTTTGATCGCACTTGCCATACTAAACTATGGCAGTGGCGGAGGTGGGGTGGGTGGAGATGTATGCGAGGAGGGTGAGATGGGTGGCGCTGTAGGTGGAGGTGGTAAACGCAGAATGTGTTGCCTTATCAGACTAACCTTGCTTCTTAGAGAAACTTTCGTGAGCTCATCCTCGCTTTCCTGCAAGGGGGAAATTAAGGGACTGGTTTCCAATTCTTCACTACTTCCATTTCTATAGATCTTGCCACTTCACGTAGTCCCAAACATTAATTTATTCACATAACCCGATTTCACACAATAGAATCTTAATCCAAGTGTTCAAATATTTAATATACTTACCTCGTGGTCCCTTGAGGAAACATCGCTTCGCCTCACTGTAGATGACGCTCGTATCTACCGTGAACTTAGTGATAAATCCTCCTATAATTTGGTCGAGCCAGTGGTCCACAAATCATGCGATCTTTTCTCCTTA
>APFE030328055.1:20590-50871 GCA_000404065.3 Pinus taeda | reverse complement strand
TAAGGGTTTGATAATAAAGAAGCATTTCTATCTATTTCTGGGTTTATTTGCATTGTCTCATACTTTCTTATCAGATCTATAATATTTCTGGGTTAGATCTACAACATTTGTGAGGTGTACCAGTGTATCCCACAAATATTCCCAACTTTGTTGTTGGCTCAAGATTCTTCCATGAATCTTTGGTGACATGGAAATATATTGATGACCCAAAAATCCTGAAGTGACCAACATCTGGCCTCTTACCAGAATAATCCTCCTCTGGTGTCTTCATCTCAAGTATCCGATGTGGGCTACGGTTCTAAACATAAACCATTGCGTTGCATGCCTTAACCCACAATTGTAGTGGTAAGCCCTGATCATGCAACATTGCCCTTATTTCCCCTACTATGCTTCTATTATTCCTCTCAACCACCCCATTCTGTTGATGGTTATGGGGTTCTGTCAACTCCCGTTTAACCCCTTCCAGTTCACAAAATTTTTTTAACTCATTTGAGACATACTCACCACCATTATCACTCTATAGAGCTTTAACCTTCTTGCCCGATTATTTCTCCACCAATTATTTAAACTCACAAAACTTTGTGAAATTTTGATCCTCTTTCTGCATGAAAAATATCCAACATTTACAAGAATAGTCATCAACAAATATAACATAATACCTGTGTTTGGCCATGGATGCTGTAGAGAATGGTCCACACACATCTGAATGGACTCTCTCTAGAATAGCCTCTGCTCCATTGTCTCTGTCGTAAAAGGAATACTTGGTGTATTTTCCCATAGTACACCCCTTACATGTATCAACTTACTCAAGCGTACCTTTGGGAAGGCTGGTAGAGATATGCTATAATATCTTAAAAGCTCCATGATGCAAGTAGCCCAATCACCTATGCCACAACTCACCAACGTCTCGGATTTTCACCCTTTCTGCTTTTGTGCTCAAAGCAACACACTGCTCTACCTCCAAATTATAGAGATTCTTCACCCAAATCCATATCTTCTTTACTTGACCCATGGCTATGCGTCGAAGGAACGCCTTTTCTTTTAGGAAGATCACAATGTAGCCTCTATCCTCAAGCATGGAAATGAATACCAAGTTATTCTTCAACCCGGACACATACATAAAATTATTTAAGGTGAGTGGAGCCCCATGCTCCCTCTGAAAAGTAATCATTCCCAATCCAGTAACACTATACTTCCCATCATTACCCATCTCGATAAGCATCTGGAGATATTTCTCCTCCAGGTCACTAAATAACTCTTTGTCACTAGTCATGTGGAATGAATCTCCACTATCTAAGTACCATACACTTCCCATCATTAATGACACCATGCATGCAATGAGGTAAAATTCCAATTCAAATTGAGAGGCCAAAGCCTCACCCATCGCTCCTCCTAAGGACTTCTTCTTGGACTTATTGAGTGGAAAATTTGTAGCAACCCAACTCATGACAATGAAAGAACTTCACTTTTTTCATGTCTTTCTTCTTAGCTCCATGATAAGAATCCGATTTGGAATGGTAATATTTCCCTTTCCCCTTCTTTGTCTTAATTTCTAAGGCATAGTTCTCTTCATCATCAATCTTTGATGAAGCTTCATCCCTGGTGTTCCTCTTGATCCCCTCTTGCATAAAATCCGACCACAATCATTCCCAATCTGAAAGCTTCTCCCAACCATTGATAGAGTCCTGATAACTATGCCAACTCTTTGGGAGTCCTAGAAGAGAAAGACTCACCATATCATCCTTGGCAACCATGATTCCAACACTTCCAAGTTCATCATGACATTGAGTGAACTTGGTCAAGTATTTTGGAATAGTCTCACCTTTCTCCATTTTCATTTTTTGAAGTTTGTCCTTCAGTGCCAATTTCCTTTGGTCATTTTTGTTAAAATACAAGTCTATCAATGCTTTCCACATACTAAATTTCCTTTCCATGGAGACTCGAGACAGTGTGGTCTCAAACTTCCTCAAGGATTATTTTCCTTTCCTTCACCACACGCTTCTTCCATTCAGCCAAATTATGTGCATCCAATGTTGCTGGCTTAGGAATTTATTGATCAACGAATTCCTTCAAGCCGTTATCCTCTAGCACAACCTCCATTATGTCCCTCTAGGCTATAAAATTTGAGCCGCCTTCCAAGTCATACTCAAGCTGCAAACCGTAGAATTCCATCTGTCCATCCTAAAGTATGTATTGCAAATTTGAATTTCACCTGTAACCAAAAAATCAAAACTTTGAAATATCCTCTAGTATATTGTTCTCATCTCTGATACCATGTGCAAAATCCTATAGATTCATAAGATCGTACAATATACTAAGGAATAGGACAAGAATCTACTTCTACTTTCAACCAATGGAAGCTAATAGATCGATGAAAACAATAAGAACAAGAAGATAAATCAATGGCATATAGCACAATAAATATCCAGGGAAACCCTCAGCTGAAAACCCCCACTACTTGTATTACATTAAATCATAAGTCCAAGATGATAATACAATTCGTGTTCTCACAAGAACAATCCTTGCACAAATATAATCAATCTCCCAGCTCACAAGCAAGCTCAAGGCAAACCTTAGCCTCTTTTGTCGCTCTCCATGTTAATCTAGTTATCATTTATGTCAATATATTGAAGAAATGGAGTATTGAAGAAGGAAAGGACATGGACATGATGATGGTGACATATTGGAGAAGGAAATCAATGAAGAAACCAAACCATGAAGAAGCCCAACACTCAAAGGCATTCTGCCTTGCCCCCATTTCTTCACTAATAAATGATCGGCCAATTTAAATAATCATTTTCTCCACCTTAAATGCATAATCTCACCATGGTACCCACACCATCTTATAGAGCATAATTTTTCCTTTCCAATGAGCTATTATACGATCCACAACTCCTAATAGTTTAGGAGAAATTGATTTTTAAATATTAAATTAATTCTCTATCTATTGAGTTGACCTATGTTAAGGAAATTCATGCTGGCCTGCCCTAGAGGGCATGATTGTTTGTTGTGAGGACAAAAAGGTACAAAAATAAGAGGTTAGACGTCTATTTTTTGGACAAGAATTTGGTGAAGATTAGATAGGAGATCTGAGACACATAAAGAACAGGAAAAGGGAGTTCACACCTCGTGAACTCAAAGATTAAGGGCACAAGCAGCTTATTGAAGACTAAACTCAGACTAAGGATAAATTTCTTTCTTTCGGACTGGGAATACGTTTAAAATATTACACCTTCGGACCAAGAAGATTACCCCTCAAAGAGTGGAAGGGTATTAGCATCTCGGGCTAGCACATAGACCAAGTATATATTTGCTGCAAGGGTATTAGCATCTCGAGCAAACAACAATTGTGGCAAAGGTGTTAACCCTTGGGCTTATTACAGTGGGAGCATTGACTAGTAGATGGAGTATTACAGACTGTGTTGTAGATGTATTAACCCTCACACTGTATTGAAATATTGCGGACTGTGTTGGAGAATTGCGGTGAAGAAGTACATTTCCCCTCAAATCAGTGCAGTGACATCTAATGAATATCTAACATGTTGTTCACTATGTAAGTGTAGTGAATAGTGGGCTAGTCAATGATTGATGACATTCAAAGATTGGAGTTTCAGTGCTTGGGCTAATTATTAGTGATTGAAGGTGTTGTATGATGAAAAAGAATCTTGGGGGTTAGGCAAAATCCCCTTCATTATAAATATTTGATCCTGAACCTATGGGTTATGGGCCCACAAATCTATCAGAAGCATTATTGAGGCCTTTAGCCTTTAAACCACGACCATATAACATGCCGGAGCCTTTTATACTATCAGGAGCAATACATTTCTCCTTTACATTAAAAACCCCACGACAATACATATATCGGAATACACAGGAATAAATGGAATACAAAGGAAAAGACTCCACCGGAACACAAAGCTAGATTTCAAATATTATCCATCTTCTTCTATAAATATCAGTGGTTCCATTCATTGGTAGACTTTCCGTCGCGCCAGTCCTCCGACCTCCGATAAGTGATCGCTTCAATCTCCGATTGCCGATCAACACTTTATCACTATCGATGTATCGCTATTTCGGCCATCGCACTATCGACGTTCCATAGTTTTCCATCACACTGTCCCTTGACTGCTCCGATATGCGATTAGTGATTAGATTTGGACTGTCGATTTGAATCTCAATCTGATGGTTCACGATCTATCGCATCATCGTAATTGTAATCAGCCCATGGTTGGTTCCGTTAATAACCAGGGCCTTCCATCGATGTGATAAATCCTCACAGACCCGATAAGAGTATAGGTTCCTGTGTATAAAATGTCAAGTCCAGATTTCCAAATCCAAACTGTGTTTTTCTCTAAATATTAGTGTAAGTTGGATTTACATTCACAGAACCAAAACCATGTCAAATGACTTCACCGATGCGATATGACTGTTGTGCATTCATTCTTCAACCCTTCACACTTATTTTGATGGATTTTTATGTTAAATACAATTCTCTACCATGCTCTACTACGACATGCACAACATTCAAGAAACAATTAACTATGATAATTTGGATTGCCATCGATCCTTTTAGTGGTCAATGGTCAATCAACACACTTGTAAATGGATTCAAGCACTCAATGCACATATACATAACATAATTGAAAAAGGCATAATTACATAACACATAGGCGCACACTTAAACACACACTTTCTATTATACACGACATAGTTACATGCTAAGGCATTTCAGCCTTAGTAACAGTTCTCCTCTCGACTACATTGGGAATACTCTGTTTTCACAGGGTTCTATATATTACTATCTATATCTATAATACACATAGGCTTCTATTTTTATAAGAGATTACAACAGTCGTGGATCATTTAAGATGCACGATTTCTCCCCACAATTACTCAAATACCCTTAATTCTCCCTGTATGCATACATGCATATGTGGCAAATTACATTGAATTAAGTCTTCGAGAGACTTTATCCGCTACATCATTTTCTTTGTTTTAAACAGAATTGTCCCCTGTTTTGCTCGATGGTCCATGTCCTCCTTTCTTCCTCTGCTTTGGATTCCTCTTTAATGAGGAGTGTTGAATGCTCCTACATCAGACTCGTGAGGCACAAAAATTTATGGCCTCCTGGTCATATGCTTCTCCTTATTCTTAGCAATTCTACCTACTTCTCAGTGGAACTGCTTTCATGATCTTTTGTGAGTTGCAACCAACCTCTGTAGTAACAGTCTTCCTCTACTACATGATACCTCACCAAGCCCTCCTCACTTGGTCTTTTAGCATCCTTCTGGTTCTCTTCTCTGGAACCAATTGAGCACACCTTGCTCTAGGTTGCTGCAAACCTTCTCACCTTCCGTTGCCACTCTCTGCACAGTAAGACCACAAACTCTCCAACTTTAACACAACTGTACCTCTTTTCCCTTCTGCTTGCACTCTTCTTCCTTCTCACAAGAAATCATTTCCCTACTCTGATACCACTTAATGTAAAGGAATCTTGGGGGTTAGGAAAAATCCCCTTTCATTATAAATATTCGATCCTGGACCTGAGGGTTATGGGCCCACAAATCTATCGGAAGCATTATTGAGGCCTTTAGCCTTTAAACCATGACCAAATAACATGTCTAAGCCTTTTATACTATTGGGAGCATTACATTGCTCCTTTACATTAAAAACCCCAAGACAATACATATATCAGAATACACGGGAATAAAGGGAATACAAAGGAAAAAACTTCGTTGGAACACAAAGCCAGATTTCAAATATTATCCATCCACTTCTATAAATATCAGTGGTTCCTTCATCGCTAGACTTTCCACCGCGCCATTCCTTTGAGCTGTGATAAGCGATTGCTCCGATCTCTGATTGCTAATCAGTGCTTTATCACTATCAGCGTATTTCTATTTCAGCCATTGCACTATCGACATTCCATAGTTCACCATCGCATTGTCCCTTAACTACTCCGATATGTGATTAGCGATTAGATCTGGACCGTCGATCTGAATCTTGATTCGACAGCTCACGTCTATCGCATCATCACAATCACAATCGCCCCACGGTTGGTTCCGTTAATAACTAGGGCCTTCCACCGATGCAATAAAGCCTTACCGACCCTATAAGGGTATAGGTTCCCATCTATAAAATTTCAAGTCTCGATTTCCAAATCCGGACTGTGTTTTGCTCTAAATCTTAATGTAAGTTGGATTTACGTTCACGGAACCAAAACTATGTCAAATGAATTCACCGACGCGATATGACTCCTGTGCATTCATTCTTCAACCCTTCACACTTCTTTTGATGGATTTCTATGTTAAACAGTTCTCTTCAATGCTTTGCTATGACACGCACAAAATTTAGGCAACAATTGACTATGATAATTTGGATTGCCATCGATCCTTTCAGTGGTCAATGGTTAATCAACACACTTGTAAACGGATTCAAGCTCTCAACACACATATACATAACATAATTGAAAAATGCATAATTACATAACACACAGGAACACACTTTCTATTATACACGACATAGTTACATGCTAAGGCATTTCAGCCTTAGTAATAGTTCTCCTCTCGACTGCATTGGGAATACTCTATTTTCACAAGTTTCTGTCTATTACTATCTATATATATCACACACATAGGCTTCTATTTTTATAAGAGATTACAACAGTCGTGGATCATTTAAGATGCACAATTTCTCCCCACAATTACTCAACTACCGTTAATTCTCCCTGTATGCATACATGCATATGTGGCAAATTACATTGAATTAAGTCTTCGAGAGACTTTATTTGCTCCATCATTTTCTTTGTTTTAAATAGAATTGTCCCCTATTTTGCTTGATGGACCACATCCTCCTTGCTTCCTCCATTTTGGATTCCTCTTTAATGAGGAGTTTCAGATGCTCCTGCATCATTGTACAATTCAATAATTGGGTGAAGGTGATGATGATGAAGTGACATGATGACTATCCTCCAAAAACAATGAGTACTATTTACATCTTCTAATTCAAAGCTACCAGAGGATTAGTGTCCTTGGAGTTGGTGCTCCTAAACCCAAGGTTGGTGCATTGGATAGATAGGGTCATATCCCTAGAGGTCAGAGCCTCATCAAAACCAAGTTGGATCTTGGGAACATATTTATATTGTATACAATTCCTTTTTTGGTCGATTAATAATATAATTATATACATTGATTTGATTTAAATTGTGAAGAATCTAACTAGTAAAATAACAATTGAAAAGAAATATTGATTCACCCCCCTCTCAGTATTTCCAACAATTGGTTTCATAGCTAGCTTCTTCATAATCAACCTAATAGTTGGAAGAAGGATTCTTAGTCACAATGAAAAATCAAGAAGTGTAAGGAAGGCTTCCTTTGTTCGATGGCACAAATTTTGGTTTTTGGAAAAAAGAATGTATTGCTACTTAATGTCCCTTGGACCTGAAGTTTGGCTTTCTATTTTTGAATGGGTACACTTCTCCTTCCACTCTTCCAACTGATCGAGATGAAAGGAAAGCTTACATTGCAAATGCCAAAGCCTTAAATTCCATCGCTAGTGGAATCACTGATTCTGAATTTACAAAAGTCATGAATTGTGACTCAGCCAAAGAAGTATGGGATAAGTTGGTTAGCTTATATGATGGGGACTCCAAAGTTAAGAAGGAAAAGCTTCAAACTCATAGAAGACAATTCGAAAGCCTGAAAATGGATGAGGAAGAAGATATTGCATCATACTCTCTCCGAGTAGCTGAAGTTGTCAACTCTCTTAAGGGTTTAGGAGAAAGTATTGAAGAAAGCACTGCTGTTCAAAAGGTCTTAAGATCTCTCCCTAGCAGATTTGACTCTAAATTAAGTGCTATAGAAGAAATGAAAGACCCAAATACTCTCAAGATGGATGAACTTCATGGAATCCTCATTGCCTATGAGATGAGAAAGGGAATCCCAAGTTCCAAAGATGCAACATTCAAGGTCTCAAAATCAAAAAAGGGGAAAGGATGGAATACCAACAGTGATGACTCTGATGCTGAATCTGAAATATTAGCACAATTTGTATGAATAATAAAGAAAGGATCCAAGATAAAAGGTAAGTACCCTCTTATTTTTTTCAAATGTGGAAGAATAGGTCATTATGCTGCAAAATGTCCTCATAAGCATGATAATAATGATGAGGAGGATTCTAAAAGGATGGTATACAAAAAGAAAGGGCTTAATAAGAAAAAATTCTTCTCTAAGAAAGATGAGTTTGATGAACATGAACTTGTAGTCATAAAAAAGATATCAACTAAAAATTTCCCTCATCGCAAAGGATGTAATGATGAATCAGATGAAGAACATGACTATGCCGGAAGCCAAGAAGTATTATTCACGACATTCACAAATGATGATGATTTAGGACTAGAAGGAAATGTAGATGAATTTTTAATGAGTGCCACTGAAGAAAATGAGACATTATGAAATAAAATCATTTCTCTCAAGGTAGAAAAGGAGGAATCAAAAAGAAGGGAAGATCTCTTGAAAAATAAGCTAAAAGAAAAGGAAGAAATCTGTGAAAATCGTGAAGTTGAAATAGTATCTCTGAGGAAGGAATTGGAGCAAGTCAAAAAGAGTTGGGAAAGCTATCAAACACTTGACAATATCCTTAATGCTCAAAAACCTCAATATGACAAATCCGAGATTGGTTTTAAAGGAAAATCATCAAGTACTAAGGATAATGCAAGAAGCTATGTCGACATACTTTCCAGCAATCCAAACGAAGAAAAATCATCTCATCAAAGGTCCATCTCAAAACCAAAGAATGAAGAAAGAGTAACTCCAAGTAAGAATGTTAATTCAAATCATGGCTATTGCAACTAGTACCAAACTATGTTTTTTGGGCATTGTTATTATTGTAAAAATTTTGGTCATCAAGGTAAACATTGCATCGCTCATAAGAATAAAACACCAAGATTGAAGGATCAAACAAATAAACCACGTGGTCTCAAAGAGAAAGGACAAATCAAGACTTATAACTCCTTTTATCCTTTGACCAAGTTTGATCCAATTTTCTCATTATGTAATGATTATGGACATAACGAACAAAATTGTCCACTCAAAAGAAGAGAATCTAGAAGGGAGAATCTCAATATGAATAAATGTAGCCTAGCTTTATGTGCTCATAGTGATGAAAACCATTGGTTTGTGGATAGTGGATTCTCAAGGCATATGACAGGTGACAAAAAGAAGTTTGTCTCATTGAAAAATACAGATAGAAGTATATCCTTTGGAAGTGGATTTGCTAAAATCACAAGAAAAGGGATCATTGCCCTTGTTAATGAAAAAAGAAAGGCTCAAAACACTTTGTTGGTAGAATGATTCAAACACAATCTCTTGAGTGTTAGCCAAATTTGTGACCAAGGACATAATGTTATCTTTAGCACCAACGATTGTGAAATAAGAAACTCATCCTCAGGAGAACTTGTGGCTAAAGGAGTAGGAACACTAGATAATGTTTACATCCTGAGCAAAATCCATGAAGATAAATGTTACTTAAGTCAAATAGATGAAAGTTGGTTATGGCATAAGTGATTGGGGCATACAAGTTTTGATAACTTGATAAATATTAGCAAAATTAATGTAGTAAGGGACATTCCAAAGATATTTAAACTAGATCAAGTTGTATGTAGCCCATGTGAACGTAGTAAGCAAGCTCGAACCAGCCACAAGACTAAGGAGTTCTCAACATCAAAACCTCTGGAGATCATTCATGTAGATTTATGTGGGCCAACTGGAACTCTAGCACTCCAAGGATAAATATACTTTGCTTTATTTGTTGATGACTATACTAGAATGATGTGGGTATATTTCATAAAATATAAATCTGAAGCATTTGAATGTTTTATCTTAAAGCTCTTGTAGAAAATGAAAAGGATTCTAATATTAAATGTCCTAGAATGGATAGAGGGGGAGAATTCACATTAAAAGAATATGATGAATTCTATAAAGTACATGGAATCAAAAAATAACTCTCTACTGCTAGAACAACCAAGAAAAATGGGGTAGTTGAAAGAAGAAATTGAACTATTCAATAAATGGCAAGAAAAATGTTACTAGCAGATGAATTGCAGCCAAAATTTTGGAGAGAAGTAGTCAGGACAATAGTTTATACCTTGAATCGAACTCAACTAAGACCAAATAATGAGAAGAATCCTTATGAATTATGGAAAGGAAGACCTGCTTCAGTAAAATAGTTCAAGATTTTTGGAAGCAAATGCTTCATAAAGATCAATGATGGCTCACTAGTAAAATTGTATTCTTAGTTTGATGAAGGAATATTACTTGGATATCCTACTAGGAGAAAAGATCACAAGTGCTACAATAATCGACTACAGAAAATAGTGGAAAGAATTGATGTGACTATTGATGAAGCCCTTCCAGAAAAGGAAATTGAATATCATGAAGTTGACCCCCTCATTGAAGAAAACTAAGAAGAACCTAAGAAAAGAGGAAAAATATCAAGAAAAACAAAAGGAAAAAGAACCATCGCAAACTCCTTAAAAAGTGAAATTCCTCCAAAAACATCACCGAGAAGAGTAGATTATTGGCAATGTAGACGAGGGGATACAAACCCAAAGAAGGATGACAAGTACACCAAGGGAGAATGATGTTTCTCTCCTATCTATGATAGAACCAGAAACGTTTACTCAAGTAAGTAAGGATCCTCATTGGGTGGAAGTCATAGAAGAAGAAATGTCTCAAATCGAGAAGAATGAGACATGGAAGCTAGTACCTCATCTAGAGGATAAAAATATAATGGAACCAAGTCGATGTTCAAAAACAAAATGAATGAATATGGACAAAGCATCATAAATAAGATAGGGCTTGTTTGTAAAGGTTATTCATAAATTGAAGGAATCGACTTTGAATAAACTTTTGCATCGATAGCTCATATGGAAGCTTTGAGGATGTTCTTGGCATTTGCTTGCTCAATAGGATCAAAGTCTATCAAATGGACGTAAAATCAACATTTATGAAGTCTACATGGAGCAACCAAAAGGGTTTGATCTAGCAAAAGGAAAATACTTTGTTTGTAAGTTGAAAAAATCATTATATGGGTTGAAACAAGCTCCTAGAGCTTGGTACACAAGATCAGATCACTATCTAATAATACAATTATTATATATTGATTTGATTTAAATTGTGAAGAATATAACTGGTAAAATAACAATTGAAAGAAATATTGATTCACCCCTTTCTTAGTATTTCCAACACTCCAAGCCCTTATTTCCTTGCACAATTCCTATGGCTGAATAGCCCATATTAATGGGAATCTAGTGCTTCCAAAATTGTGCAATCCAAACTACGTCCAGTTCCTGATTGCATGCATGATCTATACAACTCAGTAAATCATACAACTGATAGTGCACTGCCCCTGTACTCTAGTCTCAACTGGGTCTTTCTCTGAACTGACATGCATGAGTTTTTCATGAGGAAATCTTTAGTTAACTGGAGTAGCAATGGTGGATGCATTAGTGCAACAACTCACTATTAGTCCTTTATTAGTTTCAAAAACAATTTAGAACTAATTTAACTTAACTTAATTGAGTAAACTGAGTGATCTAATTTCCAACTTAATTTAAATTCATACTAGACCCCTAAAACTTAGGGAGAACATATACATGACTACAGAAAGACTTCCAACTCAAAATTATTAATCTAATTAAGTTAATTAAACTTAATTAACTATTTACAAGTTGCTATGAGAATAGAATTCGATTTTAATTCTGAGTTTAATTCAAGGACAAATTAAACTGGAATTTCTTATTGCCATTTCTCAACAAAAAGATCTATTTCAAGGAGCCTAATAGACCTCGATGTTGGTATTGCACCTTTCCCTATCATCTCTACACAACCATGATGATTTCTTGTTGTTGTGACAAGTATTTAATATTGACTACAAATCCCATACAGACTACCAACACAAATAACCATCTTACATGCATTTGGTTATTGATGATGATTTCCAATGGTGGCTATTCCACTTTTAGCACCCAATTTTGAATTTACAACTCAATTCCACCAATGAAAGGGTTACTTTACACTAAATATTCTATAGGAATGAGCCTTGGATGTGAAATTCTACCATAGATATTATGGATGTAAATCTGCAATGGGAATGAGGTTCTAGTGATGAAAAATTATTATAAAAAATATTTGAATAGTACTTGCTTGCATCAATAATCTATCAAAATATGCCCTGAATAGGTTGTAGTTGATATGGTAATGTATTTGTTCTTTTCCTCCAGCGAGACATTGTTCCACATGCTTTTGTGTGCATCCACATATGCAAATTTGAATACATAACAATGTTTTTGAATACTTGCTATGCTTGTATTTGAAGGTGATTTCTCATGTCACTACAACCAAAATTCCCATCACATAACAAGCACCCTTTTATATGCGGCAATGATCAATCCCGCATTTCTCTTCTATAAAACCATCGACAATGCAATGAAGCTAAAACTTACATAATGAAAATGTAATGAATTTTCATGCATATATTAGTATTGTATTATTAAATAAATACAGTTTTGAATTTATATCACTACAATTTGAAAATGACATTAGATTTATAGCTAACCAGTTTTAACTAATATATTGTTGCCTAATAAAAGATATACAAACTTCTTTCATTAACATACACCCTACTTTTATAAAAAAAACATTAATCCTAATTTTTTCACTTTAATGATAAGCAACATATTAATATGGTGTGTGAAATTAGCAAAACCATGTTGCATATATCTTGTATTTTGTTTCGATAAGAAATATAATTTGTACCTTGTTTTGATAAGAAATTGTTTGTAAAAATAAACTTAATTGTTTAATTACAGGTCTATAAAACCTAGAATATGTTTATAACTTAAAAGAGAATGAATGAAGTTTATCCATAGCATTGAATTATCATATATAAAATAACTTAAAAAAATAATGTCATTTTAAGTAATGCTACCCATAAATTTCCCTGATATTATAGGCACTATGAACAATAATGTAGAGTATTGTTAGGTTTGCATTTTTTTCCCAGTGTACATTTTGAATAGTTTGAATAGTTTGGTTGAAGGTTTTCCTTGATATTTGTTTATTTCATTGCTTATGTCATTGAAGTGGGCATAATAATCATGAATTGACTGGCATTAGGCTTATCATCTAAGAATGAGCGAGAAACATTACTATGGCCTTTGTTACATGGGAGGATTGAGGCATAAACCCATTGCAGCATTAGGCTTATCATCTAAGAATGAGCGAGAACCATTAGCATGGCCTTTGTTACATGGGAGGATTGAGGCATAAAGCCAATGTGTGGATTTTGTTGAATGGGAGGATTAAGTTGAATGGGAGAATTGAGGAATAAACCCAATGTCTGCCACCATCGTTGGCACACAATTTGTCTAGGTAGTTGGAGTGCTTGTTATCCACGGTCAAATTATTAGCAAACACGAACCTAGGCGCAGGTTGTTATATGGCTGTTTAACCGGGTCGTTTTTTTACAGGTCGAAATCCAGTATATCCATTGAATTCCATATTAACTGTATATTGGATTCTTAAAACATCCGCCAAACTTGCAGATTTGTTACATGGGAGGATTGAGGCATAAAGCCAATGTGTGGATTTTGTTGAATGGGAGGATTAAGTTGAATGGGAGAATTGAGGAATAAACCCAATATCTGCCACCATCGTTGGCACACAATTTGTCTCGGTAGTTGGAATGCTTGTTATCCACGGTCAAATTATTAGCAAACACGTACCTAGGCGCAGGTTGTTATATGGCTGTTTAACCGGGTCGTTTTTTTTACAGGTCGAAATCCAGTATATCCATTGAATGCCATATTAACTGTATATTGGATTCTTAAAACATCCGCCAAACTTGCAGAGTCTGGTAGAGGTTGTTGAGTTGTTAAATAGAGGAATTATTGGAATTAAAGAAGGCGTGAGGTGCATGGCCAGATTGTTATTCCGCAGTCCATGGAAAACGGATGCTTCTCCTTCCATTGAAGTTATATGGACGAAGGAAGAAAACAGAGTTAAACGACTGATTCAAGTATGGTGGTGCTGGGAAGAAAACAGTGTCCAACGATTGATTAAGTATGGTGGTGCTGGGATAGTAGTTGAAATAGTTTCTTAGAGTTTTTCAAATCGCTGAATATTCTGGTTTTAGATTTTGGGAGTATTTTGGAATCTGAAAAACAGCAACAGAATGCTCTCTGTCAAACTATTGACAGAGGTTACAAACGATTTTCCTGCCGGAGAAGCACCAATAAAGGTAAACTCATCTTAACATTGCAGACCAGGTAACATCTACATACCCTGCCCACAATCTTCCTGCATGTCGAATTTGTATTTCTACTGTCAGAAAATTATCAGAATGCTTCTTTGGGATTTAGGTTTGAAGATGAGACCATTAAATTTGACAAAATCACCCAGACCTGAAATGACTGATCTTACCTAACCTGTCAAGCAAAGATCCAGTGACCAACCTGATAACCGAAGAATCCTGGTAGCCTGAAGACTCTAACTTAAAGGCTTAAATAAGGACATGATTGAGTTGGAGTCTGAAATTCCCTTAAGAAATTTGGGTTCCTTTTCAAAACTAATTTGGTAACAATTGAAATTTTAGTTGAAAGATTTGCAGTGAGAACATTTGGATTTGTTTTTAACAACGGGAACATGAACTTAAGTCTTAATATGGTTGTTGCAGTAGAAGGTTTTAATGTTAATAGCAGAAGACCATACACTATTATTTATTTATTTCTGGATTTTTTTTTAACAACGGGAACATAAAGTTAGTCTTAATCTGCTTGTTGCAGCAGAATGCTTTTAATGTTAACAGTTTACAATTTTATTTTGTTTTTTGGTTTTCCAGAGAGGATTGTTTTGCATATTGTGTCCTACGAATTGTAACTTGGGAATAGCTTTTGCTTCTTATAAAACTAGACTTGAGTTTGTTGTTGTGAAACACTTGGAAAATAGCTCTAGTGTCTTTTTGGGTAAAGAATTGAATGTCTCAATAGTATTGTTATGAACTGAAGTATGAACTGAATAATGAATTATGAAGAGACATAATTTGCAACCATTGAGAATGGAAAGAAGAAATAGAAAGCACTCAGAAATTGAATGAAATGGAAAATGAAGGATATGTGATTTTCAAACATGCTTAAAATGTACACCTTTATTATAATTTATGGTACAACTTAATGCAAGTTAAGAAGATAGAAGATAAGGCACTTCTAAAGTATTGAGTTGATATTAAAAAGTATGAATATGCCAAGTTGTTTTTGTGTGCTTGTTGTTTTTGTGTGCTTTGTAAAAACAACATTGACGTTTTGAAACTTAAATTTAACTTAAATTTAATAACTATCAGAAGGATATGTGATTTTCAAACATGCTTAAAATGTACACCTTTATTATAATTTATGGTACAACTTAATGCAAGCACAACAAAGGAGGATTAGAGTTAAGAAGATAGAGGATAAGGCACTTCTAAAGTATTGAGTTGATATTAAAAAGTATGAATATGCCAAGTTGTTTTTGTGTGCTTCGTAAAAACAACATTGACGTTTTGAAACTTAATTTAATAACTACCATATATCAAAGTTGGGAATGTGGATATTAAAGGTTTTAGATTTTGGGGTTACTCTAAAAGTGTTGTAATATTGTTAGGAGAGTAGTAGGTTTGCTAGCCACTTGATGATGCTTCATGGACACATAGATGGCTTAGTTAGGGTAGATGCTTAACCTTGTTTAGAGTGCTAGCATAGCAACTTTACCTAGGAGGTTATTACCTTGACTAATAATGGATTTAATTACTTCATTAGGGGAGGTACCTACTTGGGAGCATGAGAGCACTTATGCCTAGGACCATGGGACCATGTACACCTGAGCTTGGACACTTAAGGATAATTGGATTATAGAGAATACTTCAAGGAGGTAGGTGATGGACTTAGATAAATATATTGTGAAGGAGTATTAGAGCTTAGTGACCACATTAGTACACACGAGACTAGCATTAGGCACATGAGAGAACGTGAGATACAAAATTAGATGAGGAACACCTTGGATGAGGACACTAGGATAATGGATCATTGTGGAAGAGGTAGCATTGGAAGTGCACCATCTTTGAGGAGGGTCATTGAGAACAAGGGGGATCATGCTTAGAGGGTGTTTCACTTTGGGGGTCTAATAAACCCTAGTTTGGTACATGTCAATATTTGTATTGCAGAGTGATCCATGTGGGATTTCCTTGTTGGTTACTCGTATGGACTTCTTTCCTTGTTTTATATTACCCTCCTTGACCTACTCTATATATACAGGAGGAGAGAGTTCTTATATTCAGTATCATCGTTATACTTTAATATTCATTATATTTTTTTGGAGAAGTCTTGTAGAAACATGATGCTATAATTTGTGACAAAACCCTAGGTGCATGATGTTAGGTTTCATGAAAAAACTATAGGAGAAGAAAATGGGAGAGAGAGATTTCTTTGATGTTCATAGAGAGGTTTATCTTGTGTGATGCTAGGGTTATGCCATACATGTAAACCCTAGTGCTATAACCCTCCTTTCGAAGATAACACTACTTTCCTTAGCATAATTTCTTCTATAGGAATTTAATAAATAAATGTATATCCATTCTAATCAATTATAAAAGTAATACGTGTAACTATATATTAATTAAGAGTACCAACATGAATACAATAAAAACAACTCATCAATAGTATTCGTAATAGTAGAAATATAGTACGTGACTCTTTTACTTCAATGATGATTTTCCATTGGTCCAAATTAATTTCCATAATATGGCTTGTCAATGTAAGGTAAAATTGCACCAAAGAGTCAATTTTACACCCAACTAATGCAATCATGTGAATTGGGTGTTGTCCCCCAAGAAGGGATCAAGTTCAATGAGGCAAGGGATAGAACATGGAGAACTCAATATATGGCTCACACATTTAACCAAACACACTAAGGTTTTAACATCTAATTGATCAACCATAATGCAATGGTGTTGATGATGTTGGAAGTTGACAATAGGGAAGGGGGTCTCCTTGTGTGATGTCCCAATTAGACCCCACACCATTTGGAATAGGATCCCCAACCAAAAATATGGTTGGTTGCCAAAACGATGATCTCAAAGATGTGCCTTGGTTGCAATGAACACATAAGATGATACACACATATCTTTGGTGATAGCAAGTGATTAAACTTTGTGAAATATCGATTGTAATGCATAAGTAAGGTTCTTTCACAAAAAGAGGAAAAAAGCGAGCCTCTTGAAGTTTAGTAATACTATTGTCTTAAAAAAGACGCACGAGCATAGGAAAGAATTGTTAATTAGCCTGCAAAATAGTTCACACGATAACCACGATCATGATAGCATCTACAACACACATCCAACAAGATACATTCTAAAGTTAATGAAATAATTCATTGACATTACCGTAAATGAAATAACATATATCGAAAACATATAAAGAGCAGTCTTACAACATCCACGATATATGCATGAAGGTGTGTTGGCTCTAAGAGCTTCTAATCATTAAGTGAAAGTTTCAAGTATACAATTACAATGATATGAAACTAGCCCCAATAATGGAACATGAAGCCACCACTTGCTTCTCCAAAGAATGATACTCACTCCTATGTTACACTAGATAAGCCAAAGCTACAAATCTCAAGTTCCAAGCCCCTTGTTTGAGTTATGAGGACTCATTTATAACAAATCGGATGACCTTTCATCTCCCCTTGTGACCTTTGAGTTTCCCTCACGACTCTTGGACGTCTGTTGTCTTTACTCTAACTAATGAATCTTCATATTCCACATTTGACTCTTGGACTTCCACTTACATTTACACTTTATTATTTTTCAAATATAATCGGACAAAAATCTTCATATAGGACAAAAATGGCTAGAGCGTAATAAGTCAAAACTTTGTACGTTATGCTTGAGTTTGAGGAAGCTCTAGCTCTACAACTTCCACTTGTAGTTTTGTAGTAACATAGTATTACCAAACTTTATATTGTGCTACGGTGTCCTCAAACTTTGAAGGAAGATTTGAATTATATCTAACTCTTGTCTCCATAGAATCTAGATAAATAGTTTTGGAGATAGTTTGAGCTTCATTCCATAAAAAGAACAACTTCATGTTTACCTTGGTAGGTCTGGCTACATACACTGCATGTTTTTCCTGGTGATCTTCAAATCTTCTCTAGTAGTGACCTACCTCAAATTGTCCAAGTATTCCTATATTTCTTGCCTGATGACATTTCTACCCTGTCTCTACAAATGGTCACACAAAAGGAATCTTGTGTTCTCTAACCAAGGATTCCAAACCATTGTACACTCATGCATAGGAAGTTATAATGTTGGACATATAAGTATTGAGTTGTGTGTTACTTTGCATGAGCATTATAACCTCGACCTTCTCCAATTCTGCTTCTTGTCTTGTTTTCCTGGCCAACTCTGGTGGTGCATTCCTTTACTCGGTGCCCTATTCTTTGATTGCACTAGTGGCTACATGAATCACTTTCAAGACTTCTAAATTCTCCTGTGATCTCTTTTGCATTGCATGCAAGGACACTGCTTCCTTGTGAAGGGTGATCATCTCTTCATAAATTTGTCTCTTCATATATTGTTGTTCGTAGTCCCTTCAAGTGAGAATAAGTGGAAGACAATCTTTGGTTCTCAGCTTGGAGATGATCAATTTGTTGTATTGAGCAGCTAAGTCCTTTTCCAATTGTTTGTTTTCCTCCATAAAGGAATATGCGTTCACTTTTATAGCTCCTGTAAAGGCTATATTTGTCGTCGTGACTATCCTTAGATTTCTCTTGGTATCAATGAAAATCACTCTCTTTGTATGGATGGAAGTAGGATGAACTAGATCATTGGGAAAAAAATGTTGTCTCTCTTGTACTATTTTTCTCTTTAACTAATCAAAGGTCAAGTTGGAAATATCCATGACAATGCAATCATCTAGAGTGGATATTCCCATTTCGTTAAATGGGATGTGGCCACCTATAAGAGAGGCGAAGGTTGAATGATGACTTTTTTGACAATTAGCACAATGTCAACCTCTTGATTCTCCTCCTCCCACTCAATCTCCATATCTTGGGCATGTATCTACTCCTCAATTTATCATATAAGCTCTTCATCTTGCTTTCCCATTTTCCTTCTCTTCCAATTGTCTCTATTTTTCTTCCTTAAGTTGTTTCTGATTCACTTCTTCTTCTTCTTCTTCCTACTTCTTCAATTTTTACCGTGTCCACATGCCTTCCATTTTTTTCCTTTTTTTCTCCTTTCTAGATTTGGTCTTCCTCTTGATTTTATTTCTCCTCCTACCTATTCTCTTCTTCCCACTACTTTCTCTTCCTTTCTACTAACATGTCCACCCTTAGAGTAATAGGATTTTCTTTGAAATTATAGGTCTGCTCTGCTTCTAAATTATGCACAACCTTCCTCTTATACTTGGTGATCGCTGAGTGGGCACTTCCTGCTACTTTCCTTCTTGGGTAACACTCTTCTCAAGTACTGCACTGGAAGGGTTTGCCTCTTTTCCTGGTACATGTGATTGGGAAGCATTATATCAATTCTTTATCTTCTCTTCATCTGTCCTGGAATAAGACTCATACGACCATGCAAATTGCAACTTAGCACAGTGTCTTTTGCATACTCCTTAGGATCATACCTATGAAAGATCATTGTACTGAACTCAAGGCTTTCAAATTCTTTCACTTATGCTTATGTGACCTTTAAGCTCTTGAGCTCATAGGATCCCACCTGCAAAGGAAAGGAAGGCCAAGGTGCCTTTTTCTTCCTATTTAGCACTAAAGATAGACCCATGATAATATGGTAAGAAACCTCTTGCATGACCACTTTATCCATCACATACCTTGAAAAAAGATGTGGAGGCTTCTGAAAATTGAATACTCCAAAATATGTGTCATATGGTGAGGCAAACCAATCTGCTACTTCTGCCACTGTCTTCATTGCCTCATGGGACATGCAAGGTGCCTCTTCCTCAAAGATCATCTAACATAAGACCTTGAAGAAGTGCTCTTCCTCAAAGATCACCTGATATACGACCTTGAAGAAGTGCTCAACGAGTTTGTCATACACTCAGTAGCTACATTCTGCCAACAATTTGCAATAAATGTGGATAGGGGGCTCTCTAGGGGTTCACCTCTAGTTTAGACCAGGGAATTCATTGTGAGCACATATTCCATCCAACAAGTAGGAAAACATGTAAAATTGTGTTTTCTTGCCTTGTGGCATGTTTTTCTCCCTATTAAAATTGATCAGCAGTTGTTGAGACGATAAATGAGACTAATTGGATATATTCCTTTCCATGACAATCAGATACAACATGTAGATCCACCCTCCGGTGAAGGATTTAATATTCCTCTGTCCATAGCCTCGGTAACACATAACCATTGATTACTAGTATATTGTTCTAAGGAACTTGGTTTTGTAAGTACTATCATGCTTCTGGCGAAATTTGGTTGGTTCCTTCAACCATGAATTGATCACTTCTTTAGTATTTAGATAACCCCAAGCTGCATAGAATTGAGAATCGAAGTGTTGCTCAGGCTTGGGCAGGTTGTAAACAAGTGAATGTCATGTGGTCGATAGGAATTAATTTCTTTCCCACTAAAATTGTTCAGTGTCATGATCTTGGTGTTTAGGACCTGCAATATCCACTTGATAACATTTGCACTTAGTAGTACTTGCCTATCCTACAAATCTTCTTTAATCTCTATAGAAGTGAATAAATTTTTATGGTGATCTAAGTGGCAGTAAAATCATTTTCAATATATCATCCGATATCTGACAGGATAGGAACCTCTTTCATGGTATTGTTAATGGCCTCCTCAGTATTACTCTTTGTGACCTCCTTTGATGGTACTTTCTTGTGAGGTGTGGTGTTCCATATCTACAATACTTGTTGCAAAAGATACACTCATGACGATGACAAGTTAGTTTAAGAGAGATCAATTAGAAAATAAACTTATAAGTAGAAAAATAGTCTTTGGGGAAATGGATTATGCAATGCTAAGCACAACAGGGGCAAACTAAGCAGTGGAAATGCGAGTTGTGCAATTGTGGAGGAAGACTGCGTAGTTATGGATTGTAAGGGAGCTAATTGTGCACTGGATATTTGTAATGCATAGTCTTAGTAGTGAGAAAGAGCATGGATTGCACAGTGCACAGTTTCAACTGGTAGGCAGGGGTCACTGCTTCCTATTATTGTGCAATGCGTAGTTTGGGAAGGCCAGTGATTGTGCAGTGCACAATTGCAGTTGACAAGGAAGGGCCTTTATTGCTTGTGAGCATGCAATGTATAGTTGGAGAGACCATTAAGGCTTAAGGATTGTGCAGTTTGTTTTGGGAAAAGGGAATAATATGGATCTATGACTAAAGAGAGGAAGGGTGTAGATCAACTCAAGAACAATCAAATTAGTCACAAACATCGATCAAACAATATTGTGCAAAGAGAAGAACATGCATGCATCAATACACCCAACAACTATAACTATTCGTAGGTGAAAAGATAAGAAATGTGATGCAACACTTCTAAGGAAACTTAAAATTCTGAAATTTCACTTGAACAAGTTAATAATAATAGAAACACCACTTGTTATAAGAAGAATCAGATAAAACGATACTTGCAAACAAAAAAGCGACAAAAGAGATGACAAAAGTGGCAAAAATTGATGCTTGAGAAACTTACCCGGAAAAGCAACGTAAATTGAATCCAAAGCTCCTAGAATTTGTGAGAATGGCTAGAGCTCTAACGACAATTGTGAGAATGATATTTATGAGCCTCTCTTATATAGATTGGTGCTCCCGAGATTAGGGTTAGGGTTTTTAAAATGCATGCCTAAAATCAAGGAGGGGTCAACACTTTCCTTTAGATCAATCTTGGAAACTTGTGCCACACTGCTAGATAAGAATGCACACATCCTACTTTCTAGGGGTGTGTAGTTGACTAATCTCGATGACTACTCAGTTAACTAACTAAAGAGAATATGCAGTTCCCCATGATAAGGGATTGCGTAGTTCTGTTGCACAGTGGATTGCACTATTTCATTTCACAAGGTGATTGTGCATTTTGCTTTCACAACAAATACATGCCTCACAAGATTGTGTAGTTCAATCTCACAAGGAGTTGTGTAGTTCCCTACAACATGGGATTGCATAGTTCCTCAAGACAAGGCATGCAATTGGTGCTTAATGAAGGCATGACTTATCTTATGTATGAGAAGTGTTTGCTTTTCTTGAAAAGTTAAGAAATTGTTATCGACAAGACCTAGTTTTTGTCATGAAAACATATTTAAGACATAACAAGCCTAACATGAAAGAATAAATCAATAACACTTGACACTAATTAAAACGACAATTTTTATGACCAAAGGTAGTCTCCAAAATCAAAGCGAGGGAAACAAATTGGAGGGGGGTTGTAGCAGTTACAAGAAGTGGACAACAAGTGGAGATACTAGTATAATTATAGGATCATAGGCAAGTGTCATACATGATGGTGATGAACCTTTTTAAATATTTTTCTACCACTCTTGCCCCTAAAGTATATTCCTAGTTAGGCAAGTATTGTAGTAGGTTGTCTTGTCCCTAGGGCCCAAAAGAACAACAACATTTCTAGGCTTCATGAGCATCATAACCCTTTGTTAGAAAACTACATTTTCAACCTCTATAATCAACATAGAAAAGGATAAAGAAACCCTTAATGTACTCCCCCAATGTCACCACTAGAATCAATTTTTCCTTCTTAAATAGACATAACATCAACATCCCCTCTTGGATATCCCCTTGAGAAAATGTTTCTCTTCCTTTTCTAATTCGAATGATTTAAGATATAACCCCCAAGAATTTCTTTGGGTCTTACCACTCCAAAAATTAGAATACATGTGGGGTAGAGTTAGGCTTAAGTGTAGAAATACAAGTGCCATAAGGAAGGGAAAAGGGTAAATTACAACTTTTTTTTATTAGGAATTGTACCCTTGTTACCTTGGAAATAATTTTCACATATTTTTCCCCTTCCTAAGGCTTCATAATAACTAAGATTATGTGTTCAACTTCATTGATCATGAGCCCATTTCCCTTGGATGTGATTCCTAACCTTTTTATTGATGTTTCAACCTAGAGAAGGTCAGTGTTTCCAACAATATTAGTACACATATGAGCCATCATAATCATCATGAATTTATATGCATCATAAGAGAAGATATATTATAGAAAATCATCTAGGTAATAATAAACAATTAACATTATTAATAAAGAGTTATTCATCAAGTGCCATTCGAAGAGGGTAACCATGGAATCATTAAGTAACATATATGTCTCAATGCTTAATATACATCGATATTAGCAAAAGTAAACAACAATGGATATAGAGTTCAAAACATTATTTCCTAATGACCATTATAAGGTGTCATAAAAAATAATCATATTCAAGATTAATAAGACATTTTTCATGAACTACGGGTATCACAATCTTCGCCTTCTAAAATTTATACAACCCTAAAGTCAAGTCATAATTAAACAAATGGGAATAAAGATTTCTCATCTATTTTTATAGATCCCACATGTGTCTTCCTTTCAGTTTTGTTTCTATTTTAACCTTCCCCACTTTATCATGATTTTCCACAAGTGTTGTAGTTCAATATCGATGACAATTGGGGGGCTTGATGAAAAACTCCCAAAGTCCTCCATCTGTATAATATCAAATTCCAACATATGGTTAGGTTTAGACATATATTGAACTTAATCAAAGACACATGGAAAACATGACAATTTGTCACATGTTATAGAAAGAAGAATTTGTTGTAAACACCCGTCTACACCAAAATCTAAAAAGGTCCACAATATCTTGATGCCACCATCTAACATTTACCTAGAACTAGAGAGATTCTTTCTGCTTTTATTCTAAAGAACACTTCCTCTCTAAAATTGAAGCTTTATTATGTTCTCTTTTGTTTGACATAGCCATTTTTCCTATCTTGGAAAGTATTAAGAGTTTATTTCACATGTTTACTATGCTTTCCATCTCTTCTTGGGTAGGTTAATTACACTTCTAATTTGTCCCAACTAACTAGTAAATTACACTTTCATCTATATAAAACTTCAAATGTGATTTTCTTGAGATAATGGTAATACCCTTTGCTATAGTAAAATTCCTCAATGGAAGTTTGTCATCCGAACTCTTGGGTTGATTCATTATAACACATTTTGAGAATTTCTTCCAAAATTCTATTGAATCTTTTAAAGTTATCGTATATTTAAGAATGGTAGGATGTACTACAATTTAGATTCATGTGCACCTCATGAAACAAAATTTGACAAAACCTAGAGGTAGACTTTCAATTATGGTTTGTCACAATTACTTTCGGCATACCATGTGTTCTTACTATTACTATGATGACAACGTAGGTGATTTCACATGCCCAAAGAATAATATTAACTAGAATGAAATGGATAATCTTTGATATTTGGTCAATTGCTATCAACATTGAGTCATTAACCCTAGAATTACTTGGTAATATATAGATGAATTCCATGGATAATTTTCTTTCCATATTCTTCTTAACTCTTTATGATCTAACACATTAGTTTGATTCCTCCATTGTAACACCACATAATCATCTAGGTGGTAATCGCCATATTTTCTCATCTCTTTCTTATTCCAATTCTTTCTCCATAGTAGAGGTTGACATACTTATTGATACCAATTCTCTACCTTGGATCACATCTCAATTAATATCCTTAAATATAATTGATTTTTGGAAATTGAACTATTGTGCTATCTCTGAGTCAAGGCATATATTACTATATTTTATTTTTCTTTTATATATAATATGCCATAGTCATAGTTGCTTACCCACTACCTTTTCATTTCATTCAACCATGGTTGAGTTTGTAAGTTTCTTAAAGTACATGATTTTTTTTTAGTTCAAATCTCCTACCAATCAAATAATGGTTTCATGTGTTTTAGGTATTGATTATTGCAAGGAGATCCAAGTCATGAATAGGGAATTTCTTATCATGAACACTCAAGTTTCTCAACTTATAGCTTATTACTTTCCCTTCCTTCATGAGTGCTCCTCCAGTGCCTTCTCCATTAACATTGGTGCACATCAAGGATTTCTTGTCAAAATCAAGTAAGATATAGGTGCTATCATGATTAGCTACTTAAGTTCTTGAAGTCTTTCTTCATATGCAATCATCTAGAGTAACTTGACTCCCTTTCCCTACAACTTTTATAGAAGTGTTGTGATGTTTGAGAAGCCTTAAAAAAAACTCTGAAAGTGGTTATGTAATCCCAAAAAATATCTTATCTCTACCACCTTCTTGAGTGTTGGCCAAATATATATAGCTTCTAGTTTCTTGGGGGCACTTTTAGTTCTTAAATTTTAAATACCCAAGATATTTGATTTCTCTCATCAAAAAATCACATGTAGTTTAGGATTTAACTACCGTCGTCACAAATTTTGCAACATGATGTGAAGATACTCCTAATGTTCGTATTTGTTCTTAGAATAGACTAGGATATCATTAATAAATATTAGCACAATCTAATCCAAATATTTATGAAATACACCATTCATTTACATCATGAAGATAATAGGGGCATTTCTTAGTTTTCAAATGGTAAGACTAGGAACTCATAGTGTCCATATTTGGTGTGGAAGGAAGTCCTTGGTATGTCCTCTTCTTCAAATCTTATTTGATGATACCTGTTGACAGTGCTGGACCCGCCAACATTCAAGGGATCACCCTGGTATGAAGTCCCAACTACAAATCACACTGTTTGGTGTGGGATTCCCATCTGGTACGATGGCCTGGTTGCCATTATCTTAAAGATTTTCCTCAACTCTTGTTTGTCAGCATAGGAGAGTGGTCTGCTTTGTCTTCGAGAAGTGAGGTTCACGTACCTAGTGATTTTTAGTGTTACTTGTGTCAATGGTTCTTCCATTATAGATGTGGAGAGTGGGAGTGAGTCCCAAGTTAGTTGGGAGGAAGCCCCAACTCTATTAGGAACACACAACACAACAGGACGTGCACAACTTCCAAAAGAACAGTCCACATGGATGCAGAATTCACAACACACAAGGGAAGATAAAACGTACAACACTCGGCAGATGAGTCCGCACGAGTGGAATAGTTGTTATAGCAAGTTTTATATGAAAGGTTTGTTAGATGTCTGGGGAGGTAAACAACACGGGCGAGACAATGTTAACATCATATAAAACACATTTTCATTAACATATATGTATTACAACAAGTGAATGAGTTCAAGTGTTAAATACATGTTAAAGCAAAATGCATTACAAGCATTCAAGGTTAGTCTTACAATAGTTATAATACATGTGTGAAAACATGTTGACCTATTAGCAGGGTTTTGAATTAAGCAAAATTTCCAAGACACATCGTTGGAGCCACTACTTACTCCTCAAAGAAAAGATTACAGACTCTCAAGGATATGTGGGAGGAGCTGAGGTGAAAATTCCTTTGCATGTACAAATGAGGGCGTATTTATAGACAAGGGTGACATTGACCCTTGTGGCTATTCGACTACCCTCATGACTGTTTGACTTCCATGATTTTTTGACTTTACATGACTCTTCATACAACAATTGGGTATCTTGTACTTCCACATTACATTACATTGATTGAGAGTATGGCCCACAGTAGAGATGTGGATGGCATAACTCATGAAATGAATTGACATGACAGTGTTGGTACATTCATGCTGTTGTTGGTGTGCATGTCAAGATGCAGTGTTGTTGGGTGATGGATGTCCTCATGGTGTGTCCCAGCTTCACCTCTGCATGGAAAAGTGCACGGAGTCTTCGATGGTCATTGGTTTGCTTGATGTTGCATTCATACATTGCTCCTTGCTTGTATGTTGGTAAGCTTGACAGGTTCGTTTGTTCGTGAAAGGTGCATATTTGTCTATCTGTCTATCTGCCTGTGAGTGCATCTAACAAGTTTGCTCATCTATCCATCCACGTACACATCTTTGCATGATCATTCATTCGCGAGAACCTCTTTTCTTGCATTATCTATTTGTTTGTTGGTGAACCTGTCCTTCTGCATGTGCTCCATGCGTTCATCCCATCCGTCATCATGCAATGTTCATTTTTTGTACCTATATATGCAGTCATTCATGACGAGATGACATCAAATCCAAAAACCTCCTAGTCTACCATAATGCATGATAATTTTGGATGCAGGTGACCAAGAGAGGTAACAAGGTTACGAGGCGGAATGGAGGCTCGGGCACTGTTGATGAAAATTTCACAAGAGGCACTAGGTGATGAAAATGGGAAATTCGGATTGACAATGACTATCCATGGGGTCTGGCTCAGTTGGAGGAAAAAACTATGTATTTTTTGGGAGGAATAATCTGGGCTGTGGAATGGTTGGGTAGGCAAAATTTGCACAATCTTCGGAACGAGTGGGCACTGGGAGCTTGGCATCCAAAACTATGGAATTCCTGGAGGTAACTTGCAGCTGGCTACTGAGACACTGGAAGCAAAAACTAAGCAATTCCTGGAGGGAACTGATAGTCAGCTATTGGGTCACTAGTAGCAAAAACTGTGCAATTCCCAAGGGGAACTGGTAGTCAAGTGCTAGAGCTTGGCAGCCAAAACTGTGCAATTCCTAAGGGGAACTGTTAGTCGGCTACCTGGAGATGTTGGTGAGGAAAACTACACTGATGATGGGAGGTTGGCCTGTTGATCACCTCTGTGCAATTTCTGAGCTGAGCAGACTCTTTGGCAGCATAGTACTTGCTCATGAAAACTGCACAATTTTCTTGGTGAGCAGCTGGTCGACTATCAGGAGGTATGGCTGGAAAAACTGCACAATTTTCTGAGGGAGACAGGGATGGGCACTCAATGTCTATTCATCCTGTGTGTGCAAATTTTCCAGTTAGTGGAGCAGACAAGGTCTATTAGGGTCCCACCCTAACCCCCTTATTTATGTAATGGGACCACGTGAGGCAATAAAGCCCATATTAATAATTGTAAGTGGTTATCCCGCAATTAATAATGGAACCACAGTTAGTTGCAAATGGGCCGTAGTATTAGATAGATGGTATTATTAATACCACAGTATCAGCCCGTGGTATTGTATGTATGAGTCATATATAAAGGATAGAGACTCCCTGCGAGGAGCATCGTGTCTTATTTTTGTAATCGAGCTCTGCTCTATTCGAGGTTGCCCCCTCGAAGAGGCAAGTGAACATTACTCTCTGAATAATAAAATCATTGCTATTCTATGTTCCGGGTATCTTTTCTTCGCATATATTGTATTTGGGTATCATTTGTAGGTTAAGAGCATAACAAGTGGTATCAGAGCACTTTCCATGGCCGGTGGGATCTCCATTTCTTAGCAAATTTTTTTTTGGCTAGAGATGTGTTCCGGCGTCTTTAAACCACGAGATCTGTCATTGAGCGCATAAACCTGCGGATTTGGGGAGGCATGCACGCAAGAAATACAAGAGGTGGTCATGTCTATTGGACTCTCTTGTAACCCTTGTGGGTACCCCTTCGAGTAGTAGCGCATTAGACAGAACCGCGCACGGACTGTCTTCCACGTACCCTCTGGGTATATCGGAAGCCCCCTAGGCTCCCTTGGAACCTCGCCATAGATAAACCAGCGGCCGTCTCGCGGCTACAGTACACTGAGAACAGCACTCAAAGAGATTACTCGCCCGTACGATAGGGTAGTCGGGTTGTACGACTAAGGGTACGGTTGATCCTCCTTAGTTAGAGCCCTGAAACATTGAGCCGAGTACTACTGCCAGACCCTTATGTATATTGCGATCTGTAGCACCTGACACTCCTCAAGACCATAGTTCCCTTTTCTATCGGGGGATCACACATCATCTCTTCCAGATCCGCTTGTGCAAAGGGGTGCAGCAGCAGCAGACATCAGTCCCAATCAGCCATTTCGATCTATTAGATCCATCAGATCCGCAGAAATAATCAGTTCCGTCGCCCAGAGCTATCAGATCCGCCATTCAGATCTCTCAGATCCACCAGATCGGAGTCGTTGTGAAGGGTTCCTATACCGGGGTATAATTTTCGCAGGACTTTTGGCCGCATTGACATTTTGAGGATTTGGCCACTGCAGTATTGATAAGGAAGGAGTAAAACTCCATTAGGAGTTTTCAGAGAAAACAAAAACAAAAACAAAAAAAACACGATGCTTATTGGTGATCTAGCCCATCAGAATCAGGACGACGAGCTGAGCATGGTGGTACCATTCACTTCTTAGTGAAATTTTTTTTAGGCGATCCCAATTTTCAAAAAATCTAGTTGGTGTATGGTAGAAACTAGAGCTCAAGCGATGGCCAATGAAAGGATGGACAAACTTGAAGAATCAGTGCACAACCTCCACATTCAGCTTACCGGACTATGTAGCATGGTCGAGAAAATAGTCCCGAAGGGCAAGGAGCAAGCCCATGAGGAGGCATATAATGGCCATGAACACAATGAGGGTGAGTCTAGCCACTCTCCTCACGTTTGACACACCCACCCATCACCCAGTCAGTGACCTCCTCACATTTGACACACCCACCCACCACCCAGTCAGCGACCTCCCAAGTTGGATATGCATAAATTTGATGGTTCTCACCCGTCGGTATGGATAGCACAAATGGAGCAGTATTTCAAACTAAATCACATCTTCGATGATGAGACTCAGCTTATGGTGGGGAGCATGTACTTGGACAATGAAAGGTGGCAATGGTGGGAATGGCATCAACGTTGCACTGGACCTTTTAGGACTTGGCCCAAATTCACCAAAGCTCTTCAAGACCGCTTTGACCAGGAACCATCTTTTTTGGGTTGTCTTACTAAGCTCCGACAGACTGGTATAGTGGATGAATATATTACAGCTTTTGAAGCCTTAGCCTTCTGCACTTGGGGTCTCTCAGATGTGTTCTACACGGAATGTTTTATCAGCGGTCTTAAAGAAGCTATCAAAGCCCAAGTCCTACTACACCACCCTCCCACATGGACGGAGGCTTGCAAGGTAGCTCGTAACGTGGAACGTGCATTAGTAGCCCAATACAGTCACCCAAATTTCTCCGCTAAAGGTCACCCCCACAGGCTCACAACACGACTCAAACACATAAAGTCCAAAAGGTGTCACCTGCAGAAATGGCCGAAAGAAGAAAGCAAGGCCTATGTTACTACTGTGATGAAAAATACTCCCCAGGTCATAAA
>APFE030328055.1:8841-20458 GCA_000404065.3 Pinus taeda | reverse complement strand
CCAAATTCGCATGAAGGAAGTCGACATCCCCAAGGCTGCTTTCAGAACTCATGAAGGCCACTATGAATTCCTAGTCATGCCATTTGGTCTTTGTAATTCCCCCTCTACTTTTCAGAGCCTTATGAACCACATTCTCAAACCTATTCTCAGGAAATTTGTCCTTGTCTTCTTCGATGACATCCTCATCTATAGTTGCACTTGGGCCGCAGATCTTCAACATGTAGATCTACTCTTGCAACTCCTCCACAAGCATAAATTATTTGTCAAGATGTCCAAGTGTTCGTTTGGCCTGGCAGAAGTAGAGTATTTGGGCCACATTGTGGGGCGTGAAGGTGTCAAGGTGGACCCCAAAAATATCCAATCAATGCAGGAATGGCCTCAACCTAAGACCTTGAAGAGCTTGCGAGGATTTTTGGGTCCCACAGGCTATTATCGTAAATTTGTCTGCAACTATAGTCGCATAGCGAAGCCCCTCACCTAACTCTTAAAGAAAAATTCATTCTTCTGGAATGAGGAACCACAACAGGCCTTTACAGATCTAAAAAATGCCATGTGTTCCACTCGAGTTTTAGCACTACCTGACTTCACCAAATCTTTTGTCATTGAATGTGATGCTTCGGGTACAGGTATTGGGGCGGTCTTAATGCAGGAAGGGCGACCATTGGCCTTCACAAGCCAACAACTCAGTGGGAGGAATCTAGGCCAATCTACATACGAGAAGGAAATGATGGCCATCTTACATGCAGCCGACACCTGGTGACCTTACTTATTGGGGCGATGTTTCCAAATCTGCACAGATCATCATAGTCTTAAATGTTTTTTAGAGCAACGCCTATCCTCCCCACAAAAAAAATAAATGGCTAGCCAAAATGTTGGGATATGATTATGAGATCATTTACAAGAAAGGGAAAGACAATAGTGTAGTAGATGCATTATCTTGCCAATTTGAGGAGGAAAGTACCCTGCTAGCTATTTTCCTCCCCATTCCAGAATGGATTGAAGAAGCTCGCAGGGAATGGTTTTCACACCCTGGGCTCTCCCAACTCATTTCTCAATTGCAGGTAGATCAAAATTCCACCAAGGGCTACTCATGGCAGGATGATATTCTTCGCTACAAGGATAGAGTCATAATATCACCAACATCCACCCTCAAAAGTCGCATTTTGGCAGAATTGCACTCATCTCCCATTGCGGGACATTCAGGCTTTCAGAAGACGTATGCTTGCACCAGAAGATCATTTTTTTGGACAGGCATGAAAAAGGACATCCTTACTTTCGTAGAAGAATGTGATGCCTGTCAACGCCACAAAGGGGAAACCATCAACACACCAGGCACATTACAACCATTGCCCATTCCGGCATCAATTTGGACAGAGGTTTCTATGGATTTCATTACCGGTCTTCCAAAGTCAGGGAACAAGTCAGTCATCATGGTGGTTGTGGACCAACTGTCGAAGTTAATGGAAATCTTCCTTGCATTGAAAAGGAATACATTATGTACTCTTCATCATCTTGCAACATTTAAATGAAGTAGGCTCCCCACTCTTGACACTAGGCCTAGAGACGTAATCCATACTGGGTGAACTTTGTTATCAACTTGTGTGTGCTCTTTCATTTGATGGTTGCCTTAATGTTTCATCTTCTTTAAAGTGTCAACATGTGGTTTATTCATACTCTTTCACATACAATTATGTTAACATCATATAAGTAAAAGGTCTTGGTTAATTCCGGTAGCTAAGAGAATCAGGATCAAGTTTGGTATCAGAGTGGTCTTCTTGCTGATGTGAATTGTGAGTGTGAATGATAACCAGAGATTGAACATGAAATAAGAAAACAAAATGGAGGACCATAAATATCTCTATGAGGCCTTCTACATGATGGCAAGCATGGTTGATATAATGTATGCAAATTATGAGGAGAAAATGGGAAAAGAGAAACATGAGAAACAAAGAGAAGAGGATGATGCTCCATCTCCATATTTGAGTTAATATACTTCTTCTTCATATTCTTCTCATCATTCAAACAAAGAGATCGATGAAGGCCTTCAATTGGAGAATGTTGAATTGAAGAGATTCCTAAAAGAAGTGGAAGAGGAGAAGCAGAGATTGCAGCCTCAATTACGAGCCACAGAAGAGACCTTAGAAAAGTTGAAGTGCAATGAAGCCATCATCACTTGCATCAAAATCAACAACTGAGGTAAACAGTTATTTGATTTCATTTTCACATGATGTTATTTATACTGGGAGCCTTGAGGTACCAATTTCAGGAACCAAAATGGGACTCGTTGCCAAGATGGGGTATAAAGGAGGAGGGCTTGGTGTTAATGGCCAAGGAATGAATCAACCATTGGAGGTTGTACAAAGGCCTCTTTTTGCAAGATTGAGATACATTGAAGGAGAGTGTTCGAAGGTAGCAGGAGCTTCCAAGCCATTGAAAAAAAAGGATGCTGAAATTACATCAAAATCTTCCTGTGACAGTGAACATTGCAAGAGAAGAGCTAAGGCAAACTCTCATTGCCAAGTTCGCACCAAAAAACCAAGAAAATTATAAGAGGTCTCATTATGCTAATGTTCATTTTGATTACAAGAGGGTTTTCACTGATGAACAAAATTTTTGGCATAGAAAACCATGTACTTTGTGTGGCTTGTATAACCATGTTGTTTCCAAGCCTTTGAAGAGAATGGGAGCAAGGAAAAGAACAAGACATGTAGACTATTCTCCACATCAAGATAAAGAAGGTCTAGAATATTTAGAGGAAGAAGAATTTTAGCAGTCACTGCAACAAGCGTGGACATCAGAGAGCCACATGTCAGGAGCTCCATCCAGAGGAATGACTGAAGGACTAGAAAGAACCTAAAAAGGAACCTGTCAGTGAAGCAAATCAATGAGAAATCCAGCTACAAGAAGAGAGCTCATCAACATGGTTGGGTAAGAGATGGGTAGGATTTTTAAGTAGTTGATCATGGCCACATTCTGTAAATAACATGTTTTGAAATGTTTGTAAAAGTGATGAAGTGTCTGCCATCACTTACAAAAATGAACATAGCGATATTTTTGGCCCTTTAATATAATATATTGGGTATTGGTTTCTATTAGAAGTATAATGTAAACCTGACCAAAGAGTGTATCATAAACTCTTGGCAAGTATGGGGGCTTCTAATTGGGTCACTTTTGGTCTTGTAAAAGAACATGTATTTTGCAAAGATGTACTAGAGTTTGCAAAGGACACATGTGTCAATTAATCACTTATGGGTCCGAAGGACAAAGGGAAGGAGAAGGAAGTGTGGCCTATTAAGGAACCTCTTGTGTAGATGAAGAAGTACAAAAGATTACAAATAATGTTCCTTCTTTTGGAAGACCAAAAGCTCCTCAATGGGGAGGAATGATCCAGGTGGCTCCGAAAAGACTCAAAAATCAAAGTCTTTGGATTTCACCGAAATTAGGACCATAACCTATTTGTCATTTTCCTCATTCCAACGATGAAAATGACACTCAAATCCAAGTTTGTATGCTCAGGATATTCATAGGAAAAGTTTTGGTCAACTTCGTTCCACTAGTTAAATTTGGCAAAGTGCCAACTAAATTTGGAAGTCCGCTAAAATTGAAGGTCTTGCAAAATTTGGAAGAACCTGCCAAATTTAGCAGTCGTTAACTAAGCAACAAAATGACACTTAAAGGTGACAGTTTCTGGCAGTCATAAATGAAGAAATTGTCGCCTACTTAAAATGATCGGTGATCCCAAAAATTCCACTGATGATTTTGAATTGATTATTTTACAAAATAAATAAATAAATAATATATAAAGGGGCGAGCCTGGTGGACCTGCACCCTCCCAACCATATATATATTATATATTATAAATTTTTAAAATGGCCAGTGACAAAAACAAAAAACGACAATTAGATATGAAAAGGTCTAGTGGGATTCGAACCCACCCAACCGACTAGGCTAGCCTGCCCAATGAGTGGTACTCCAATTCAAATAAAAACATATTAGGGGGTAAATGGGGGAGGCCAACAGGCTTGAATCAGAAACCTTCTCCCTCTAAATTTAATTTTTTTTCTAATATCCTAACGGGCTTCACTTTGTAATATTTGCCCACAAAAATATATAAAAACCCAATTTTATTTCATTTGCCTAAGCAGTATGGAGGATCGAGCGAATTGTGGAACTAGAAGAAGAGGGGAACCAAGCCCATGCGAGGCATGAATTTTGAGAGCATCTCTAGAATATTTCAAGGGAATATTCCACAGAATATTCGTTATTCAAAATTATTGAGGAATCATGTAGATTTCTTGGGAGCCAATTTTTGAAGGTGTTAGAATCATGCCAAGTTTATACTCAGATTAACCAAAATTTCACCAAGTGTCCAATGGTGTGATTGGTTTTCTGATCTGAGTAGTGTATTTTTTAGAAGAAGAATTTTGAGAGCAGAACCATGAAGGGGGAACCTTGACAAAATAATTTACATTGAATTTGAAAGATTCCTTGGAGGCCCAAAAATGACAGTTTCAAAGCTAGGGAAACTTTATACTCATTTTTCTTAGTTTTTTGAAAGGAATGTGATGGTGAAATAAATTCATCATCTAAGGAGCCAAATTTCAACCAACCCACAAAAGAGAATCTTTGAGATTCCCGGGGAACCCAAATTTGTTCGAGTCATAAAGGGGTCACGTTTACATTTAGATTTCATGAATTTTCATTAGGAATTCAATCATGTTGCCCATTTCCTCAGTAGAGTTGTGCATTTTCAAGCTTCCTCTAGAAGTGGAGGTATAGATGCACTGATGCCATGTCATCTTTTGATTTTTTCTGAGATGATGATTTGATGTTGAGATCCTTGTTTGCCATTTTGTTGGAGGATCCTTGTATGTCACTTCATATGAGAGTTTGATATTTTGTCATGTTGAAGGAGATATTCTATGAGTGATATTTATTATAGGAGAGTGTATAGTGGAGAGACATGCCACTCTAATTAATGGATTTATTCCTTATATTGCCAAAGAATACATTATGTACTCATCGTCATCTTGCAACATTTAAATGAAGCAACCTCCCCACTCTTGACACCAGGCTAGGAGACGTAACCCACATTGGGTGAACTCTATTATCAACTTGTGTGTGTTCTTTGATTTGATGGTTTCCTTTATGTTTCCTCTTCTTTAAAGTATGCATATGTGGTTTCTTTATACTCTTTCACATGTAATTTTGATAACATCTAAGTAAAAAGATATTGGTTAATTCCAGTAGCTAGGAGAATCCAGATCAAGTTTGGTAGCATAGCAGTCTTCTTATTGATGTGAATTGTGAGTGTGAATGATAACCATAGATTGAATGTGTAACAAGAAAAGAAAATGGAGGATAACAAAGTTCTCTATGAGGCCTTCTATAGGATGACAAGCATGGTAGATATAATGTATGTAGATTATGAGTATAAAATGGAAAAAGAGGAAAAGGATAAACAGAGAACAAAGGATGATGCTCCATATCCAGATTCAGGTGGATATACTTATCCTTCATCTTCTTCTTATCATTCAAACAAAGAGATCAACAAAAGACTTCAAGTGGATAATGTTGAATTGAATAGACTTCTACAAGAAGAAGAGGAGGATAAGTAGAGATTGTAGCTCCAATTACGAGCCAGAGAAGAGACCTTGGTAGTGTTAAAGTGCTACGAAGGTTTAATGAAGCCATTTTCACCTGCTTTAGAATCAACAGATGAGGTAAACAATGTTGGTAATTCTTTAGTTTCATTTTCACATGATGTTTTTTCTGTTGGAAGCCTTCAGGTACCCATTTCAGGAATTGACATGTGAATCTTTAACAAGATGGGGTATTAAGGAGGAAGACTTGGTGTTAATGGCAAAGGAATGACTCATCCATTGGAGGTTGTACAGAGGCCTAGATTTGTAGGATTGGGATACACTGAAGGAGATTTCTCTAAGGTAGTTGAAGCTTCGAAGCCATTGATGACGCCATTGAAGAATAAGGATGTCGAAAGTACATAAAAATCTCCCTATGATAGTGAGCATTGCAAGAGAAGAGCTAAGACAAGATATCATCTCGAGGATTTCACTAGAAACAACCAAGAAAGGTATAAGAGGTCTCATTATGCTATTGCTCATTATGATTACAAGATGGTTGTCAAAAATAAGAAAAAATTGTGGTATAGAAAACCACGTACTCTTTGTGGCTTGCATAACCATGTTGTTGCCAAGTATTAGAAGAGAATGGAAACAAGTAAAAGAATAATACATGTAGACCCTTCTCCACATCGAGATAGGAAGAAGGTCAGGAAGATCTAGAGTAAGAATAATTTTTACAGTCATTGCAACAAGCGTGGGCATTAGAGAGCCACATGTTGGGAGCTCCATCTAGAGCAGCGACTGAAGGACCAAAAAGAACCTGAAAAGGAACTTGTCAGTGAAGCAAATTAATGAGAAATCTAGCTACAAGAAGAGAGCCCACCAACCTAGTTGGGTAAGAGATGGGTAGCATTTTTAAGTATTTGAGCATGGCCACATTTTGTAAATCACATGTTGGGAAATGTTTGTAAACATGATGAAGTGTTTTCCATCACTTATGTAAACCAACATAGTGATATTTTTGGTCATATAAGATGATAGCTTGGGTATTGGTTTATGTTATGAGTATCATGTAAACTTGACCAAAGAGTGTTATAAAATATTGGGAAGTATGGGGGGTATTGATTGGGTCATGTTTGGTCTTGTAAAAGAACATGTATTTTACAAATATGTAATACAAGTTTGCAGAGGACACAAGTGTTGGTTCATAACTTATGGCTCCGAAGGACAAAGGTGAAGGAGAAGGAAGTATCAACTGTTAAGGAACTTGTTATGTAGATGAGGAAGTACAATAGAGTGTAGATAGTGTTCATGCTTTTGGAGGACCAAAAGCTCCTCAATGGTGAGGAATGATCCAGGTGGCTCCAGAAAGACTCAAAAATTAAAAACTTTAGATTTCGTTGAAACTAGGACCAGAACGTAGAGCTCTACGTCCTGATTCCAACCTCACAAATGACACTCAAATCCGAATTCGTATGCTTAAGATGTTCATAGTCAAATTTTTAGTCAACTTGGCCCCACTAGTTAATTTTGGTAGAGTGCCAACTAAATTTGGAGGTCCGTTAAAATTGGAGCTCTGACTAAGTTTGGCAAAACCCACCAAATTTGGTGGTTGTTAACTAAGTGACAATATAACACTTAATGGTGACGATTTCCTTTAGTTAGAAATGGCGAAAATTTCATCTACTTAAAATGGCTGTTGACCCCAAAAATTCTGCCAATGGTTTTGAATTGGTTATTCTATAAAATAAAAACAATATAAAGGGTGGACTTAGTGGACCCACACCCTACTAACCATATCTCTCTCTCTCTCTCTCTCTCTCTCTCTCTCTCTCTCTCTCTCTATCTATATATATATATTATTATATTATTTATATATTATATATATATATATATATATATATATATATATATTATATATATATATATTATATATATTATATTAATTATTATATATATATATATTATATATATATATATATATTAATATATATTAAATTTTTTAAAATGACCAACGACTAAAACAAATAATGACAACCACATATGAAATAGGGTTGGCGAGATTTGAACCCGTCTGACCAACCAGGCCAACTCGCTTAACGAGCGACCCTCCAATTCAAATAAAAACATAATGGTGGGTAAATGGGGGAGGTAGAGCCCACAAACTCAAAACTCCAAATTTAACAATATTTATAACAACCCAGAGGGCTTCACTTTGTAATATCTACCCACAAAAAGATATAAAACCCCAATTTGATTTCATTCGGCCAAGGAGTACAGAGGATCAAATGGATTGTGGAACAAGGAGTAGAGGAGAACCATGCCAAGGTGGGGCACAAATTTTGAGAGCATCTCTAGAATATTCAAAGGGAATATTCTACAAAATATTCCATATGTAGAATTATTGAGGAATCTTGTAGATTCCATGGGAGCCATTTTTTGAAGGTGTTAAAATCATATCAAGTTTATACTCAGATTAACCAAAATTTCACTAGGAGTTTGATGGTGTGATAAGTTTTATGATATGGGCAGAGGATTTTTTAGAAGAATAATGTTGAGGGTGGAACCATGAAGTTTGAACCTTGACGCAAGAATCTGCATGAAATCTGAAAGATTCCTTAGTGACCTGAAAATGACAGTTTTAGAAATAAGGTAACTTTATACTCATTTTTTTCAATTTTTCACAAGGAACATGATGATCATATCATTTTTTTCATTTGAGCAGCCTAATTTCATCCAACCCGTAGAAAAGAACATGTGAAGAATCTTTGAAATTCCCAGGGAACTGAAATTTGACTGAGTCAGAAAGGGATCAAATGTATAGTTAGATTTCATGATTTTTCACTAGGAATTCAACCGTGCCATCCATTTCATCAGAAAAGTTGTGAATTTTCAATCCATCCCCAAAAGTGGAGGTATAAGATGTGTTGATGCCATGTCTTCTTTTGATTTTTGTTGAGATGGTGATTTGATGTTGAGATCCTTGTTTGCCATTTTGTTAGAGGATCCTTATATGCCACTTCATGTGAAGTTTGATATTTTGTCATGCTGAAGGAGAGATTTTATGAGTGAGAGTCCTTATAGGAGAGTGTCTCGTGGAGAGACATGCCACTCTAGTTAAGGGATTTGTTCCTTGTATTAACAAATAATACATTATGTACTCATCATCATCTTGCAACATTTAAATGAAGCGACCTCCCCACTCTTGACACCAGGCCTGTAGACGTAACTCACACTGGGTGAAATTCATTATCAACTTGTGTGTGTTCTTTGATTTGATGGTAGTCTCTATGTTTCCTCTTCTTTAAAGTATGCATATGTGGTTTCTTCATACTCTTTCACATGCAATTTTGTTAACATCACAAAAGTAAAATATCTTTGTTAATTCTAGTAGCTAAGAGAATCTAGATCACATCCAATCTATGTTTAGTCACCATCCTGGTGCTCCTTCCTTTCTTCCTCATTGAATAACGTGAGAAAATTTCCACCCAGGATGTTAGGTACTTCGATGGAGGTCTCATGTGGTGAATTCAATTGGGATAGGACTTAACATTCCTTCTCACCACCATTCCCAGTGTATGCCATCCACTTGAGGCACATTTATTGGACCTTGCCTCCCAAGGAGGGAGACCAAGGCCCCTTGGAAATATTTTTGTATACACATTCAAGGAAATAGTGTGTGCTCCAGTATATTCTTCATCCCTAGTTAGTGGCTTGAGATTTTATTCCTCCTTATCATATCCTCCTGCTCTTTTCCTCACCCACCATGTGGTCAGAATATTTCTTGGTTTGTCTGGTGGGTTTCTTCCCATCCACATCATCGAGTTTCACCCCTCCACTATTAGCTTTTTTCTATGGAGAAGGTCTAGTACTAAGTATGATGATAGTTCAACTTGACTAGAAAATTATCAAGCCTCTCCCTTTCATCATTGCCTCATGCAACTCCCCTCCCACATGAATCCTTTTCCATGCGATGTCTTGCTACCTCTGGAACCAATGACACATCCAAGAACTCATTGTCAACATGGAAGTATCAGTCATGGCAATTTTGTGGGATCCTGAGCATGCTTACAGGTAGACTCTTTAGTCAGTAGCTCCTATACCAACACGTCTCTAGGCATTCAAGAGGAAATCTATCTCATGGAGGAAGAAATTCATTATGAAAGGTAGGCCACTCTTAATTTAGAATTCATGGTTGACATTCCATCTTGAGTTCCCAATATCGATAATTCACGAGGCCACCAAAGTCATTATTTTCATATTGTTTATTTATAGTGGCATGTCAAGCTACTAATAGGAAAAAATTTCAGTTAATAGGAATAGTCTAAGATCAATATCTTACACAAGTTAGATGAGCTCATAGATCTTAAGTTTGACATGGAAGGTCAACTAGACAGACTTGAGATGGGTTCTCTTGTTTTCTCTCTAATTCCTTCTACATACAAGGTTGAGGAAAAACCTATCAACCTAGATACTTCATTGTCATTTTGATGCTTAAGTTCCTTATAGTTTCATTTAAATCCTTGCTATTTGATCAAGGAGTATCTTAAAAGGCCAAATTTTAGAAGTCCTCAAAACTCAATGAAACCTATCTCAAATAGAAGAACTCGTCATTTTGAATCCAATGGTGCAAACGAAACCTTAATCTAACATCGTATGTGAAATTTATGGCCCACTGAAGTTTTAGGGAAACAACAAAAAAATTTTCAGGCCAGACCCACAAGTTGCCACATGGTAGGATGGTGTCAACAATACATATGTTTATGTCAACTGTATATATGTTGACACCAACAGGTTGACGTGGTAGTAAATACCAATCAGGAGATGACACGTGGTAGGTGACATCATCATGACATCAACAACCTAATCAGCAACCCAGTCAATGGTATGAACCAATCAAATTGCGAAACACAATGCCCATTTAGTAGCCTATAGGTTTCCTAAATGGGGGTGACAATTTGCGCATTCATGGTAGTCAGGAGTGACTAAATTTTTTCCCATTTCATTTTTCTAATAACCACAAAAAAATTGATGGGAATTTGGACTGTTAGGCTTTTTATAATAAAAAAATAAAATAAAAAAGTACAACCACCGAATGACAGGAAGTCAAACCTTGCCAGCTAGCTCGGGGACGATATCACACACACACACACACACATATATATATCAATGGGTGTCAGACCCACCCAGCAAGGTCGTCGTCTAGTCCACTAGCAGTGTTACATGGCACCGAAAACATTAAACGACAACGGAACCTACCAACTGATTGTTAACAATGGTTACCAAATCATGTATACAATGCATCAACCAGAGTGGATCAGGAAGGAGTCAAACCCGCAACCAACAGGATTCCAATGGACCCGTGGAACCTCCATTACCAACACGCCAAGTGGTGCTATGTTATTGGTAATGCTACCCAAAATTATTTAAATAACCGTTTGAGTCGTGAACAAGGAGAAGGTGTCCAAAACCAAACCAACATATGAAGCCTCATTGTCTACAAAACCCAGCGACAACCAGAGCTACGCTTGGCCTCGGTGCATTTTTCAAAAATGATTCCTTGGAATCTTGGAGAATATCATGTAGGAAATCTTGTAAGAAATCTAAAATATTCCCTAGATCCCCAAAGGTCAGTAGTATAGAACAAGGTCAAGTTTATAGTCATTTTTCATGATTTTTTGCCATGAATTCAATGGTTCTACTCATTTCTTCAGTAGAGGTGTGCACTTTCAGGGCATGGCCAGAAATGGAGGTATAAGGTGTCTTTTGTAAATGTAATGCAATTTTATTTTGTTGAATATTAATGAAAGAGGTCTCCCCACATTGAGCAGGGCTTCAAGAGGTAACCCACACTAGGTGAACTTCATTATCAACTTGTTTTTGTGCCTTTGTTTCTTATGGTTGCATTGTGTTTCTGCTTCTTTTATGTGTATTCATCTTATGGTTACATGCTCTTTTAAATGCAATTTTGTATGCATACTTGAAGTATAAAGAGTGGGATCACTATTCCAATTAGACCTCAAGGATATATA